>RJWJ010013263.1:0-40167 GCA_004363605.1 Indri indri
AGAGAGTGAGACTCTGTCTCAAAAAAAAAAAAAAAAAAAAGCCTGCGCTCGCCCAGCTGTGTGGCCCTGCATGGAGGCCCAGGCCTTTGCCTGCTATTTATATGTCCTTGGGACTTGTGGTGGCAGCCACAGGGCTGCTGTCAGGGGCTTTGCTCAGTGTCACTAGACAAAGCATGTCACTGCCCCTCCTAGCCACCCCTCTGCCTCCCAGCGAGACCCGGGCCAGCAGGGGTGCCACGGTAAGGAGTGGTTTGGTTTATCTTTTTAATACTTGACTTGCTTTATGGATTATTAAACTTGTAAAACTGTGCTTGGAGGCAGCCTGGCCTGGGGTTGGGGGGAGCCAGGGTCTGTTTGGGCCTGTGTCTCCCCCAGGTCCTCTTCCTCCCCTTCTTCCTGTGGAAGGCGGAGCTGCCCAGAGGCGGGGATTCCGTCTTGAAGCCCCGCTCTGAGGCCTGGAGGACGGCAGGAGTGAACAGCCCCAGGCCCCGAAGAGCCGCCCCCAGCAGGTACAGCCCCTCTGGTTTTCAGGCACGAGATAGCTGCCCTGCCTCTAGTGAGCCTAAACAGCCGGGCTGCTGCCCTCCTCTTCCTCCTCAGCCCAGAGGGTCTCCCAGGACCCCGAGGGCCACCCGCAGAAGAAGTGGGCCAGGTTGCGGGTCAGGCCGAGGTCAAAGGGGTTGCCAGGGCGCTGGCGGAGGTAGGCTATGCGGTGTGAGGAGATGAACTCCCAGGTGGTGGTGTTGCTGGCCACCAGGTAGACGTGTGAGGCCAGGAGCAGGCCGGCCACCAATGTGAAGAGAGACAGCAGCAGGAAGGTGGCGAACAGGAGCCCGCTGGACCGCAGCCACAGCCCCCAGGGCTGGAAGAACCGGAGGCCTGACCTGTGGGACCGACAGGGATGGGAGCTAGGGGCGGGCAGGGGAGCTCCTCCCTCCCCATGCCGGGCCCCAGGGAGCCCTGGCTCTGTACACGTGTGTGGGTGCACGCTGCCCATCCTCCCCTAGGTGGTGGCGGTGGCACCTACCATGCCAGGTATAGGCCCCACAGAAGCACCACCAGCTGCAGCGCCAGGTAGACCACGAAGAGCGGGTGGTTGCGTTCCCCCACACAGTTCTCCATCCAGGGGCAGTGGTGGTCGTAGCGGCGGACGCAGCGGCGGCACTCACGGCAGTGCCGGGCCCGCAGGGGCTGCTGTGGGCACAGACGGGAGTAGGAGCTCGACGCCAGCCCCACTGTGGGCCCACCACTGAGGGGAGGGGAGGCCAGGGATCAGGGCCTGAATCTGGGAGGCTTTGGAGGAGTCATGAGACCATGGCATGGGGGCAGAAGGAAGTCAGGGAGTCTCAGCTTTGCCCTGACCCCTCCCATGGGGGTCCATGCAACACTCACCAGCACCAGGCAGTATCTGCAGCACCGAAGAGGGATGGCCTGAGGAACCATGGCTGTCTGTTCCTCCCTAGGGTCCTCCTGAAAATGAGGGACAGGGTGTAAGATGGGGTCCCCTGGGAGGCAGATGGTACAGGTGGGCACCTCCCTTGGGGCAACTTAGCTCTGAGTGTGGAGAGTTTAGAGTCCCTCCCATGCAGAATGGAGGTGCGGGATGGGGCAGAGTGCCCTGGACTGAGCGAGGGTGTGTAATGTTTGCAAGTAGCTTCCCCTCTGTGGGTCTCAGTGGTTTCCTCATCATGGGAAGGGGTTCTAGGGCTGGCAAGAGGATTCACTGAGATGCTCCGCAAGAGCCCGCAGCACAGGGCCTGGCACGGAGACCGTTACTGGGGCCTTGGGTCTCTGCTGATGGAAGGAGGGGTTTAGGCCCACAGGGGCCCTGGTTACCTGGGGCTGGGGCTGAACATTCACGTAGCCTGGGTCCATGAGTGACACGGCCAGGTAGAGCAGCAAGGAGCCCAGCACCAGGAGCAAGAAGGTGAGAGGCAGGAGCAGCTCCCCCTGCTCTTCCCATTGCCGCAGCTCTGGAGGGACCGGAGGAGGAGGACAGTGAGGCTGGGGCCGGGGCAGAACAGGACGGGGTGGGGCTAGGGTGCAGCTGGTGGTGGGGAAATGCGCTCCTGACCAAGCAAAGGCCTGGAGGTGGGGATCCATGGGTGGCCATGTGTGGCCAGCAGTTCATCTGCACTTTATCTGGAGGGTAATAGGGAACCATGGAAGGTTATAGGGTAAGATCTGTTTTCTGAAAACCCTCCCGCTGCTGGAGAAAACATGGGTCAGGGGGAAGCCTGGCTGCAGGGTCTGGCAAAGAGGAAGAATATGGTGGCTGAACAAGGTCTGGCAGGAAGGGGACCAGACCTGAATGGATGTGGGAGAGAGGGAGGAGGGATCCTGGGTCTCTGGCTCTATGACAGGGATAGACTGGCCAGGTCTGACATACAGGAGACAAAGACGTAGGAGGGTGGAGCTGGTGGGCTCAGATGCCACAGAGGGGCATGAGGGGAGCCCAGGCCAGGAAGGGTCCAGTCTGGGCTTAAGCCCATAGGAGTGACTGGAGATTTGGGGGAAGCGGGGGGCCGGGGGAGGTGGTGAGGAGTGAGGGGGCATCAGCTGAGTGTGGACAACTCTGGTGCCCTTTGGTTGTAAAAGAGAGCAGAGAAGGAAAAGGGGGTGGTTTGAGAGGGTGTCTTCTGATGGGGAGACCTGAGCAAGGTTCTAGGCTAAAGGGCGAAGGCAGTGAAGGAGATTTGAGGTCTTGGAAGCAAAGTGAGAAAGGCCCCCAGTCCAGGGGCTGAGGCTGGACCATCCAGGGGCTGGGTAGGGAGCTACTGAGGGGAAAGATGGGAGGGGGAATGGGCGCTACCATGGAAAGATGGGAGACCGCTCCCCTATGGACTTGGGCAGCTAGTGGCTACGGTGGTGGGGAAGGGTGTGGGGGGGATGCCAGTCCTTGAATCTAGTTGATCCTCCTGATCTTATGGGTGAAAAGGTTGGGAGCCAATTCCTGGGAAGGATCAGGGGAGACGGGGCTCGGACCCAGTGGGCGCCAGATGGGTCCTGGGATGGACAGGGCACCTCGCAGTGATCAGGAAGATGCTGAGATTAATTAGGGATCAACTGGGTATCAGGTGGAGAGCAGGTGGCTCTTGGAATGATAGCTGGGGAGGGGGCTTCAGGAGCTGGCGGAGATCGGGTCAATCCCAGCATCTCTGGGGATCAGGCGGGGGACCCTGTGAGACCCAAACGTCTGGGGAACCAGGCGGGAGCGGGTGGGTCCAGGGTCGCGCGGGGTCCGGCTCACCGGTATCGTGCAGGAAGAGCACCAGCGTGATCCCCCAGGTCAGCACGGTGTGCCCGCTCCGCACCAGGACCCCAGGGCTGAGGAGCGCCCAGGGCGCCATCGCCTCGGCCCGGGGCCCCACCCGGAAGAAGCGCCCAGAGGGGCGGGCCCTCCGAGGGAGGGGGCCGCGGCCAGCCGGGGATTGGTGGATCCTGCGGTGGGCCGGGCTGCGCTGGCTCAGAGAGGCTGCCTATTGGGTGGCAGCTGCGGCCGAGTGGGCCCTCGAACCAACAGGTGCCTGAAGAGGCCGAGGGCGGGGCCAGCGCGCGCGCAGCCGGTAACTCCCCCAGCTCCCGCCCCCACCAGCAGGTAACTTTTGAAAGCCCAGGAGCAGGCGCGCATCTCCGCCCGCTCCCCTGGGATCCGCCCCGACGGCCTCGCGCATGCGTGCTGCTCCCTGGGCGCTTCGAAGGTCCAGGTGCGTGCTGTAGCTCCGGGAGGCAAAATTGTGCCCCCGTCAAAGACGTGATGACTCAGGCCTCGAGAGGGGTACAGCTCGCCCAGGGTTGCTCAGTGGTGACATCCTTACCTCGTTTCGATTCATTTTCAGATATTGCAAACGGATGAAAAAAGTGGAAGTCCCTGGTGCGTGGCCTAACTTGGGTGGGAGTTAGAAATATCAGCGCTGCCCGCTGCCCCTTCCTACCTGTGTGACCTTGGGCAAGTTCCTGAACCCCTCTGAGCTCTATTTTGTATCTCAATAAGGAGGATGACAATAAGGTGGTTGGGGGAATTAAATGATGGAAGTGCAGTGTCTTAGCACAGGACTGTCCTGTCTTCCCTGCTCTAAGCCACCACCTACACCCTGCCAGGCTGACTTTCCCAGCGGGAGCCTTCAGGCTGTTCTTCCCTGTGTCCCCAGGGCCTTCCTTCAGCCCTGCCTTTCCCAGGCACCTCCCACCGACACCAGCATCCACTTCTGCCTGCTCTGATTGGCCGTCCCAGCTCCTGCGGCATACCCCTTTGACGATGTTGACAGATCCACATCCCTTTTTCTGTTGGGGAGCTGGCTCTTCCCATCCCATGTGGTTCTGGAGGGGCTGCCCCTCACCCCAAAGGGTGGTGGGAGGCAGGGTGTGGGCCTGTGAGTGAGCAGGGCCAATCGCAGTCATTCCACGTGATTGCCATATAGATGCTGAGAGGAAAAGGGGCAGTTTTTGGATCTCACACATAAGGAATAGGATATAAGGGCAACCAGGAACCATCTTTACGCCATGTGGGGAGAGCCTGTCTGTGGTAGGAGAGAATGACACCAACTGATAAATATCAGAGACAAGCAGCTCTAAGAGAGAGCAAGAGATGGCATTAACAGCATTGTCTGGGCTGTCTAGATCCAGCTATGCCTGAAGCCAACAATCACTCTAGGTTCCCGGTTGTATTAGTCAATGACTTCCCACCTTTGAAGAACCTGAGTGGATGTTTGAGTTGGTGTCTGTCATTGTAACTCAGTCTTGATAACGGCAATGGGTGTGTGTCACTTAATGTGCTGAGTGGGGACCTCTAGCACATCATCCACTCAACAAATAATTCTGAAGTTTCCGTGGGACAGGCACTGTGCGGGTATCAAAGATAAACAAAGCTGGATGCTAGTTCAAGTGGTAAGGACAGATTTTAATCAGTAACATACTATGGCAATAGGGAACAGGGCCCAGTGGGAACTAACGCAACTTCTGTTTGTGCAGGGGTGACTGCTAGTTATGTCAGTGTTTGTTTAAGTCTTTAATGTGTGGGGAGGGGATGGATGAGATCATTTGTGCTAAGAGTCTGTAGTTTTTATAGGCCAGTGTTGAGGACTAGTTAAGAAGAGGGCTTACCTGAGCAAGAGCGAGACCCTGTCTCTACTGAAAAATAGAAAGAAATTATCTGGACAACTAAAAATATATATATATATAAAAATTAGCTGGGCATGGTGGCGCATGCCTGTAGGCCCAGCTACTTGGGAGGCTGAGGCAGAAGGATCGCTTGAGTCCAGGAGTTTGAGGTTGCTGTGAGCTAGGCTGAAGCCATGGCACTCTAGCCCTGGCAATAGAGCAAGACTCTGTCTCAAAAAAAAAAAAAAAAAAAAAAAGAAGAGGGCTTAGAGGAGCGTGGTTAGAGTTTGGTCGAGGAGAGACTCGAGACACTGGGCACACACCCACCTGGCATCTCTTTTCCCTTGATCTGGTGCCAGTACCTAGACTATTCTTTGGGGAATAGTCCTCCTCCATCGGGCACAACCTTAGTGGTACCATCAGAGTGCTCAGACCTCCCCACCCTCAGTGAGGTGGGGCACAGCCCCCAAGCTGGCCAGTCTTTCTTGAATCTCGAGCACAGGAAGGAGAGCAGCTGGGGAGGATTTATCACCTGATGGCAGTGCCCTGAAGAGGCCAGCTGTGGGCTCCTAGGAGCCAGATCCCCCAAGCCACTCTGGGGCGTGTCCCTCCTGAGACCCGATAGAACTGTTTGTCTTTTGGTTCTGTGAGCTCTGCCACATCCTGACATCCAGGGTGGGTTTCTGTTGCCTGCACCTAAAGCACCCTAACTGGTCAGGGTCCAGACTGACCCCTTCCTTCAGCGAGCTCATATCTTGCTGGGGCAGAGACATGAAATAAGTCAATTGCAGTTTCGGGGGCAATAGGACAGGCAGGCAGCTGGGTGGGGGTTTGCTCAGGTGTCCGCATGGTGGAGAGGGTGACATCGTGTGACTGCAGTTTGATGACCTGGCTACTCACAACCTTCTTGCTCAGATTGTGTCCCCTGAGCATCTTTTGCCTGATATCAGGCTTCACAAAGAGATTTGCACTGATTCCAGTTCTTAGTGGGGGGGTCACATTTCTTATGGAGACTCAGTAAAATGGCTTTCTTGTTTAGACATTAGTCTGCGTTTGGAAAGCTGGGTCATGTTTGAGGGCCCTAAGTGGCAAAATATAATTTCTTCCCTTGTGAAACAGGTGATTGGACCCTGGGCTGTAGTGAATGTTCCAAAGCCCTGCTGATGTGGTTTAAATGTGTCCCCTCCGAAATTCATGGGTTGAAACTTAATCCCCATTGTGGTGGTATTGAGAGGTGGGGCCTTTTGCCCTCATGATGGATTAGAGCCTTATCAAAGGGCTGGAGGGAATTAGGCCCTTTGGATCTTCCACTCTGCTCTTCTGCTGTGTGAGGACACAGCGATTGTTCCCCTCTTGCCCTTCCATCCCTCCTGCCATGTCAGGACACTGTCTTCCTCCCGCCTGGCGGATGCAGCAACAAGGCACCATCTTGGAAGCAGAGAGTGACCCTCACCAGACACCAGTCCTGCCGGCACCTTGATCTGAACTTGTAGAAATAAGTTTCTGTTCTTTATAAATTACCCACTTTCAGGTATTTGTTATAGCATCACAAACAGACTAAGGCAATTCCTTCCCTTCCATTCATCTGGCAAGTTTTTTTGTTTTTCTGTTTTCCTAACCCCTAGACCACCAGGGAATCTGGTAAGTTTTTTTTATTTTTATCTTTATTTTTTAGAGACAGAGTCTTGCTATATTGCCCAGACTGGAGTGCAGTGGCTATTCATAGGTATGATCATAGCTCACTGCAGCCTAGAACTTCTGGCCTCTAACAATCCTCCCGCATCAGCCTCCCTCCCAGGTAGCTGGGACAACAGGTGCGTGCCACTGCGCACGTCTCGGCAAGTTTTTAATGAGAGGCTTCAGTGTGGCCAAGTTCTGTGCTATGTGCTGGGCCACAGCAGAGCCTTTATGTAGCTTGTTGCTCACAGTCCAATGGTGGAGGCAGACAAAGCAATTTCAGCCCATGATAAGTAGGTGTTGTGATGGGGTGAGCAGGAACTAGAATGTTCCCCCACGGGAAATAGCAGGTGCCAGGGCTGGGAGCAAGGGGAGGAGCACCTTGCACATCTTGGGAACTCTTGTTTTCCCTCCTCTTTACTGTGGCAACCTTGAGGCAAGAAATCATTTCACCTCTCTGAGCCTCAGTGTCCTTATCTGTAAAATGGGTTGTTGTGAGGATGAGGAGGAAGCAGGATGTATTAACACATAAAGTGCTTAGCACAGGCCCTGATGCACAGATGAAGGATTCAGCAATGTCAGCTGCCGTTGGAGGCACCTGTCAGGCACTGCCCTTTTTCCCTCCCAGGCACGGTCCACCCACCAGGATTCCAAGGCAAACCACTGTTCCTGATGCCCTTTCTGCCCAGGTCCTGTGGGTGGCCAGTGGCAGGGGCTGTCACCCAGAGGGGAGAGAGGCCTGGTCCAGGCCCTGCTCATGGGGGAAGAGAGGAGAAGAAGAGGAGGCTCGGTTCCACACCAGAGGTGGGAGGAGTCTGAATGCTCAGGTTCCTGGAATGTTTAATCAGGTCCTAATGCTCCTGGATTCAATCTGCCAACAACTGTCCCTCCCCATGGCCTGTAAGAAATGTGACCACGTGGTTTATTATTCCAGCCAGGGCACCTTTGAGAATGAGAGATGATACTGCTGATGGTTACGGTGGGACCACAGGTGTGAACCAGGACTGTCATGGGCCAAGCCAGAGTCTGGTCACCTCACGATTTGGCCCCAGCTACTTCTCTGTCTCCTCCTGCTCCACCCTTGTTCCTTCAACCTGCTGCAGCCACACAGGGCTGCATCGCTGTCCTCCCTGGCAGGACCCCCTGTCTAGGATGCTCTTTCCCAGGCCCCTCAGCCCAGGCCTGGCAGCCCCCGTCTTGCTGCTGGATTCAGCTCGGCTGCCTCCTCTTGTGAGCAGCCTCTCAGACTCGTGGGTAACAGCGTGCTGGCTCCTCCCTCAGTCCCCAGGGCGCCGCTGCCGGCTCCCTCCGGGCTTCCCTGACCTCCTGCTCTGCTCCACCAGCCTGCAGGGGGCGCCATCTCCCACTGTCCCACAGAGTAGCCTCGTATTTACCATCTGTCCCTCCCACCAGCTTGAGCCATCCCGGGCAGGGCCTTGTGGGTCTGGCTGCCAGCTGTGTCTCTGTGTCTGGGCACAGGGTATGAAGAGCATGCGGAGGAAACAGGTACTCCAGCCCACTGTGCCATCTGTCCCTAGCCCGCAGTCGATTGGCCTTGTGGGCCAGGCACACAAACCCACCAAATGCACCCTTCCTCACCACAGAATGGCATGGCCCACACTTCAGGCCCCCTACAGGAGGGCTGCCCAAACCCCTCTCCAGAGCCCGGAAGCCACAATAGCAATCCCCACCCCTTCCACAAAAAAGACGCTCTGTTCTTCTCCACTTTGCACAAAAATGTATTTCTGTGACATCCCCAAAGTACAGACATTTCCCCAGGCCCCAGGTGGTAAAGCGATGTGATGTGAGCTCTGCCCAGCGTCTGGCTGGGGCCTTCAGCATGGGATGGAAGGGAAGGACAGACGCAGGCCACCTGCCAAGCTGGGGGAACGCAGGGCTCCTGCCCCATCCCGGGCCAGGAGGGAGAGGCTCCAGGAGAGAAAAGCCAGGTGCCTCTGCCCTGGGGCTGTTCACCTGGCCTGTTCCACCTGGAGCAGAAATGCTAGGCGGGTCCAAACGCAGGCCCAGGGAAGGAAGAGGGAAGAAAAAGCCATTGCCTGGAGGCTGCCTCCCGGGTCAGCTCTGCTCCCCAGGCCCACGCTCCCGCAAGTGTGTTGATGTGAAGCAATTCAAGTTACACCGAGAAAGAAGCACAGGGTATTTAGGGATACAGCTGCCTCTCACACTTCTCTGAAACACAGCACGCAGGTTTCCAGGGCAAAGCCCGGGGCAGGGTGGGAGGGGCTGGGAGGGCCGAGCGGCCACTGCAGAGCAGTCCAAGTGCTGGCCTGGAGGTGGCTGGCTGTGGCCACTGTGAGTGAAAGGCTGGAGAGGGGACCTCCTGCCTCTAGAGAGGTGTGGGGTCCTCAGGGCAGCCAGGCAGGCTGGGGTGGGTGAGGCAGGCTCATTTCTGCTGGTGGGAGTGCCTGGGCACCTCAGGTGCTTGCGGGCAGATGAGGGCTATGGAGCGAGGCAGCAGGACCCTGGCCCCAGGAGGTGCTGGCATCCAGAGCTGGGGACAGGTTCTGGATGTGTTTGGCAGAAGGGGCAGTGGAATCTGCCACCGAGTTCTGACCACCCCTGGGCTGGGGCCTTCCACAGCCTGGGACCTAGTGGGAGACTAGGAGGCAGCCTCCGTAGCAGCGTGGCCTCAGGCAGGCCTGGCCCGAGAGCAGCAGGGCCACTGGGCGCCCTGCTCCTTGAGGGTCCTCTGGGGCAGGGCTGCCTGGACCTAGGCCTAGGAACAGCTCACCTTCTTGCCCCAGATGCCACAGCTGGGAGCACCAAGGCATTTGGGAGACCCACTGGGGTTAGTTTTAATCCCCGAACCCCATCAGCCATGCCCAGGAGCTGAGACGGGGCTCTCGGGCTGGGGCGGGGTTAGGATGCTGAAGGAGGCTGGGAAAGGCCTGCTCCTCTCCTCACAGGAAGCCAGGCCGCGGCCTGAGTTCACTGGAAAAGGCCCGGACACTCACAACGTCATAGGCGTTTAGTCTGGTTGGGGTAGGAGTGAGTGCGGCAGCGATGAAGGCTTTGAGCTGGGTTTGGGAATGGCCAAGGAAGCTGCAGGACTCAGGGAGCGTTTCTTTTGTTTTTGTACAGAAATCATACACACAAAACTTCACACTTCCTAACCAAAAAAAATAATATATATATATAATATACATATCTCACTAATGTTAAGGAAAAGCGTCGGTTGTGCAAAAGTCCCCTGTGTCTCTTCGTCCCGTGGGAGGCCCCAGAAGGGGGTCTGCCCGCTGGGCGGCTCAAGCCTGCTTCCTCCCGGCCGGTGGTCCAGAGCAGTGGGGCGGAGGCCTCTATCTGGACGTGTCCATGTTCTCCTCTTTAAAGTTACTGCAGTGCTCAATCACCTTGCTGGAGACAACGGGGAGACAGGATTGGAGGGTGGGCTCGGGTGGGGACAGCCCGGCCTGCCTGGGCGATCGGGCCGCTGGGTTAACATGTGTTAACAGTGATGCTGATGCCAGCCGAAGGATGTGTATGTAGGGGGGACGGCACGTGCCGAGTGCCCAGGGAACAGCTCCTGCGGCCATGACTCCCATCACCGCCCCCGCCCCTCCTTCCTTCCTGTGCCCCTCCCGCCCCATCCCCCAGTCCCAGGGCATCTGTGGATAGGGGGTCCCCAAATCAGCTCAGGCCTGACTTCCAAAAACCCTTTGGTCCTTTCTTTAGCAACATCTTCCTTCTTCATTTTCCCTGTACACCAGACCTTTCTCTTTCTGGAAGTCTCATAATGGTCCCCAAACTGGCTGCACATCAGATTCACCCAGAGGCCATGATCCAGCAGCAGGTCCAGGCTGGGGCAAAGGCAGCTGTGCTCCCACAAGGGCCCTGCCACCCATGGCAGCCAGGCCCCAACCCTCCAGCTCAGAGCTCGAGTCTCACCCACTGACCTGACCAGCCTGACCTTCCCCTTCCAACACTAAGCCTCTGGGTTAGGAAGGGACTCACTGTAGCCTCCACATGCTGAAGGGTGCCCCAGTGAGTTGTAGGAAGTAAGTGCGCAGAGTGGGACAGGGAGCTGTGGACAGGCTGAGGGCCTTCTCCTAAGTGTCCTCCAGGGTCATTCATTCCTCACTGTCAGACAGGCCAGCTGGCTCAGACACCTATCTCAGGCCTTAGAGAAATGCTCAAAGTGACTGGAGTAGGTTGCTGGCTGCTCTTACCCAGTGCTTCTCAAATTTCCTGGGATCCCTATTAACCATGAACATTCCCAGGCCCAACGCCCAGACCCACTGGAAAAGAAAACACAGGGGTGGGATCTGTGCATCTTTAAGTCTTTCCAGCTGGGCCCCATGGCTCATGCTGTAGTCCCAGCAACTCGGGAGGCTGAGGCAGGAGGATCACTTGAGCCCAGGAGTTTGAGGCTGCAGTGAGCTATGATCACAGCACTGCACTCCAGCCTGGGTGACAGAGTGAGACCCCGCCTCTTAAAAAAAACAACAACTGGGTGCGGGGGGCAAGGGCAATGTAACCTAAACATTTGTACCCCATAATATGCAGAAATAAAAAGAAATTAATCAAAGTAAAAAAAAATTAAATATATTCTTTGTTAAAATATATGTAAAATGTTGAAAAGTATAAGGAAGAACATTGAAACTGTCAATAAACTACCCGGAAGTATCAAAAAAATAAAAAAACAAAAAAAAAACAAAAAAACCTCAACAACTTTCCAGATGATTCTTTAGGGAGATTAAGTTTGAGAACCACTCATTTTACTATTCCCAAACTGAGATGAGTCTGTCAATTAACGTTTAAGTAGTGCCTTTTGTCAAAAATAACGGCAGGACCTGCTGACACCCCTCTCCCCCAGCCCAGTGAGTCACCATCTGGGGAGTCTCTGAGCTCCAGGCCCCTCCTCCATGTGACCTTTTCCCTCTATACCATGTTCGGAACTATGACAAAAGTCTATTGGGGTCAACGTGACTATACTCCCTTCTAGAACGGATCCTAGAGAAAGCAAGACCGCTACCGTTGATTCTGACACCTGGCATCCCTGAGCGTCTCTCCTGTGCCCTGTGACGTGATAATCAGAGCCTGCGATGTTCTGGACACTGCAGTGAAACCCCACAGCAACGGAAGGCGGCAACTCTGCCGTGTCTGTGACCTCCACACTCAGAAACTCACTTGCACTCTGCCCCGTCTTGTCTCTAGCACGTATATTACCACACTGTGTCCTCTCTTCAGTTGGAATGTCTTTGGCCAAATAATAATGAAAAGTTCTGGCCTGACTTGCTAACATCTAGTAATGAGAGGATGGATTTTGGGGGGGATAAAAGAAAACTAAGCTAACAAATGAGGGCAATGATGCTCTGTTCAGAGCTTGATCATCTAGTTTCCAGCCACATTGTGGCCAAGATGACACTTGGAGAGGCCCCAGCTGGACATCAATACACTGTCCACCTCCACATTCACCCTGAGTTGCCCTTGGGAATTTCAGCCATTCTTAACCACCTGAGGGCCCCCACTGTGACTGTGTCCCTCACTCTCCCAAATCAAGGCTCCAAGCAGAAACACATGCTGGTCTCTTACCGGGCCATTTCCTTGGTCTCCTGCCGTGCGGTCGCCATCTTGATCATGTCCCTCAGAAGGGGCATCCCACCTTCTTTGATCAGCAGGGGGCAGTACTTGTCCGCTGTGGGTAGAAGACAGCAGGTGACCGGGATGGGTCTTCCTTCTACCAGCCTGAGGCCTAGAAACCCACCCTTGTGAGGACTGGGCCGGGGGCAGGGGGGTGGGTGAAGACAGGGCCTGGGTGGAAGGACAGTGCCAGGAGTGGCACGAGCCCCGGGGCCCAGCCCCTGGGTGGCAGCTCCTGTGTCCACCAGGGGGGAAGCAGGTGGTGAGCTGCTGGAAAAGGCTTTCCCTACTTTGGTTTGAGGTTGCTGCATTTTTCCAGAGCTTGTCCTGTGGAAAATATCACCCAAACCAGTGGCTGCTAAACATGATGATCCTCTGAGAAGCCTCTGTAAAAACACAGATTCCTGAGAATATCCCTGCCCCCGGATACTGATTCAACAGACCCAGAGACCAGTATGTATTTGCGTGTTTACTAAAACACTGCCGGTGATTCTGGTGGCTGGACAGCTTGGAACCAGCTAGTGGTGTTCTGTCGTGTGGAAAGCATAGGGATTTCTTTTTAATTAAAAAAAAAATTCTTTTAGAGGGAAGATCTCGCTATGTCGCCCAGGCTGGAGCCTATGTAGTGGCTATTCACAGCTCGGCAAGGCCTCAAACTCCCTCAAGCCATCCTCCTGCCTCAGCTTCCCAAACAGCTGGGACTACAGGTGTGCACCACTGCACTGGCAAGCAGGAAGCGTGCAGAAAGCCGTGGCAGACGGCTGCCTGGGCCACCTTGCTTGCCAGGCCTGCTTTGGTAACAAGGCAGGGCAGCTGTTAGGCTGGGCGTCCTATAGATGTGGTAAAAGGGGGCTTCGCTCTGAGGCACAAAAGCTGACAGCAGCTCTCAGCGCTCCCTCCCGGATATGGGCTCCCTGAGGGCACAGCTGCGTTCAGCTGGGCGAGTGTCTGAACCCAGGGCAGTGGGCACTCACGGTAGACAGATACGAGGTTGTACAGGGCCCAGGTTGCCCAGTGCTGGCTGACGGGAGAGATGCCCTGGGGAAGGAGGCGGAGAATTGGCTCAAACGACCTGCAGAAAGAGAAATCAAGGTCACTTCTGATGCTGGGGGTGGGGCAGTATGTCTTGTCCCAGGTTTCTTCTCCCTGAAGGATCCTGAGGACCAACCAACTGACAGGCCAGTAGGATGCCAGGGAGAAGGGGCACCTTCTCACCTATCCAGAGAGGATAAGCGCATGAGCATGTGAGGGAGGCAGAAGGGACCAGATGACGTGGGGCAGAAAGCTGGGGACCTCAGCTAGGAAGAGAGACCCAGCCTGCGGTAGGAGGAGACAGTTCACTGGGAACAGAAGGAAGTGTGACCGCTCTTCGTACAAGGGCCTTCTATGGGCCACCCTGGAGTCAGGCTCCAAAACCCGGAACGTGCGTGTAAAACCTCTGGGCCAGCGATTCCTCTTCCCTTTTCCCTACGATCTACAGCGTTTGGAGTGTCGGCAAACCCACAAGCACGAGCCCGTTTCTCCCAGTGTGGGTTTCCAACTGAAATGCCCATCAGTACGGATGGCACGTAGAAAGTGACGCCATCCTAAAATGACGAGGGAGACCCAGGCCTGGAAACTGGACATTCAGTCACAACACAGTGGGAATTGGTGCCAGCTTGACTTAAAGGAATGAAATCTGTGCACAGAAATACTGGGGATGGACAGGCACCAAAATGTCAATAGGGTTTCTCTTTCCTATTGGGTCTGAACTTTCTCCTTCTTTTTCCCCCACAAATACACGTGTATCAAATGTTTGTAAAGAGCAGGCTTTGGGTACATGCACATGTCGCGCCTGAAACACATAGGTGAGATCTGTGCCCCTATGCTCTTTGTCCTGACGCCTCAGTGAGTGAGAAGAACCAGGCAGAGGAGCAGAAGAGACGCAGGGCGCTTTGACTGTTCCCAGCTGAGACGCTCGGCCTGCCGCAGGGCACATCCCACTCCCTGTCCACCCCGCCCCCACACCTGTAATTTATATTTCTCCGTGAGTTGATGTCCCAGCTCTGGATGGCTGCCCACATGCGCTCCTCCACCTCCTCCCGCTGGGGTTCACAGACGCCCCACGCCTCAGGCCCGTCAAACATGATGTGGGAGAGGACGCCACAGGCATTGTAGGAAACCTCGATCCCGTCGGCCTTGCTCTCTAACAGGTTGCTGCCGGGAGGAAGAGAGAGAAATGGAGTCCACTCCCTCAGGCCTTCTTCAGATACTAGCTGTTGGACCCCAACTCATAAACCAGATGCCACAGGTACTATTTATTTATCACTTGTTTATACTCAGACTACTTCTAAAAGGGATTTGAAGTCACTTAAGATACAGTTACAAGAGGACCATTGATGGAGGGTTGAATGAATAAGAAACCACATTACTAAGGAAAGGCAACATTTATAATAGAAACCTAGATTAAGAGGAGTTGCTGCAACTGAACACAGACCAGAGCTCTGAGCATCCTGGCAGCCAAGGCAAAAAGGTAACAAGGCAAAAAGTACCAACCTGAAGACACTGATGAATTGGGAAGTCATTAGCTGAGGCCGCAGCTCCTTTACCTCTGCCACATTCCCCAAGAGTCCCAGCATATTCCGATGCAGTTCCTGCTTCTCTGGGAATTCCTGGGTAAATGAGAGCCATTGGGGCCACATCAATTAGTACTTAATTACTTAGTGTCTGGTATGGTTAACTTTAAAGTTTCATGGGCCCGGCGCAGTGGCTCACGCCTGTAATCCTAGCACTCTGGGAGGCCGAGGCGGGAGGCTTGCTTGAGCTCAGGAGTTCGAGACCAGCCTGAGCAAGAGTGAGACCCCCATCTCTACTAAAAAAAAAAAAAAAAAAATAGAAAAAATTAGCTGGGTAACTAAAACTAGAAAAAATTAGCTGGGCGTGGTGGCGCACACCTGTAGTCCCAGCTACTTGGGAGGCTGAGGCAGGAGGATTGCTTGAGCCCAGGAGTTTGAGGTTGCTGTGAGCTAGGCTGATGCCACGACACTCTAGCCCAGGCAACAGAGTGAGACTCTGTCTCAAAAAAAAAAAGAAAAGTTTCATGTACGACTGTTTGGCCATTCCAACTCGACAAAGAGGGAGGACAATATACTGGCCCCCTAACTTCCAGTGTACTTAGGACAGTGCTGGGCACACACAATAAGGGGTTAAAAAGTTGGAGGTCCCTTGCCACAAGACAAAGTAGAGATCTGACCTATGGCACAGACATGGTTCTATTTACCAAAGCACAAAATATTAATATTAGTTTAAGGGAATCTCCTTAGAAACTAGAGCAAGAAAATAGAGGATGAATGGCTTGAGGCCAGGAGTTTGAGACCAGCCTGGGCAACATAGTGAGACCCCATCTCTAAAAAAAATTAAAAAATTAGTCCAGTGTGGTGGCGCACGCCTGTAGTCCTAGCTACTTAGGAGGCTCAGGTGGGAGGATCACTTGAGCCCAGGAGTTCCAGGTTGCAGTGAGCTATGATCAGGCCATTGCACTCCAGCCTAGGTGACAGAGCGAGACCCTGTCTCTAAAAAAAAAAAGGAAAAAAAAAAGGAAATAGAGGATGAGTTTTTTAGGATGAACAGACCATCCTAGTAGACAGAATTCTGTTCAGTCCTATCACGGTGGACTTCCAGCCAGCTGTGGGCAGTCTGAGAAATCACTGCTGAGGAGCCAGAGTGGGGTTTTCCCTTGAAGGGAGGGCTCTCAAGAGGGTCCCACCAGGCTATCTGGGTCAGGGAGGGTCTCTGGAGCTTCTGTTAGCAGCGAATCCTGGTCTGGTGGGCCTGTGAGGTGGCCGCTGCTGCCTTTCCGTGGGAACCATGAGTGAAGGGTGCTAACAGATTTGGTTGGGGGCCTAGGGCAGAAGAGTGGCCGTGTGGGCAGCTGAGGGCGCTGCTGCCGCTGGAGGGGGCTCTACCTTCAGGCAGTCCAGGAAGAGCTTCATGCCATTGAAGTTGAGGAACATCTCGCAATTGTCGGGCGTCTCGTCCGTGATGTTCCACAGGGCGCTCCAGGAGAACTCCATCACCTGGTCACACTGTGGGGGAGGGCAGGGCTCCACTGAGACTTGCAGCGCCCGGTGAGGGGGTCCCCTAACAAAACATGGACATCTCCCAGGGGCAAACTAGTCCCCTCTTGGGCTGGGGAAAGGGCAGAGTGGCTCCATGAAGACCTGACTTACTATCTTGTCCAGAAGCTTCTTCTGAATCAGCTTCAGCATGGTCTGTGGGCAGAGAAAAGAACTTGCTAGAGTAGGCCAGAGCTCAAGAACTACCACATCCCCCCAGAACCCGAGATGGAGGGAGGAGGGTCCACTGACTTGATTCCTGTTCATACATCCTGTCAAGATCAAATTTCTGTATCTCTTTGGGAGACTCTTTGAAGATGTCCCCTCCACAGACCCTTGGTACTTGGCATCAGGAGGCCCGGGTGCTAGCCCTGGCTCTGCGCTGACTCCCTGTGGGACTTTGGGCTTGCGCTTCCCCAGCAATAAAATGAGAGGAGACTAGACACTCTGTAGTTCCTTCCTCATTCTTTCCTTCCTTTCACCAGCAATATTTGTCACCTCTTCCCTGTGCTCTAGGCCCTTCGCTGGGAAGTGCTGCAGACCCAAGGAGGGAAGAAGAGCGCGGTGTCTTGCCCTGTGGAGCTTACAGAATCGGAGGGGGCTGGGAGAGGATGACAGCATGTTCTAGGTGGAAGCAATCTACAGGATCATAAGCAATATTACTGTTAAAAAATTCTTTTGGTCCAGCCTAAATCCTTCATGCTTCAGCATACTCTCCTCCCTGCCCCGACTGCCAGATCCAGGCCTCCTCTGAGACTCGCACTTAAAGCAAAGCTGTGGAGAGTGGTGGGAGACAGCTACAGCAGCGGGGCTCAGAAGGACGGGGGGCGTGGGGGACAGCCTGCCTGCACGTACCACAACAAAGCCCATCTTGCCCACGGCCTCCTTGTGGTCGTTGTCCACCTGGCAGACCAGGGCATTGCACAGGTGCACAGCGATGCGCTGGATTGACTCATCCTGCCGTGTGGGGTTGAGGATGCTGAGCAGGAGCTCGTTTACCCGGCGGTACTGGAATTCCAGCTCCTCGGGGATGCTGAAGTTGCAGAGGGTCAGGCAGCAGTTGCGCTGCACCTGGGCCAGGACAGGAGACAAGCGAGGCGCATTCAGGATCAGCCTTGGGAACAGAGCTGGAGGGGCTCTGTAGCAGCATGAGATCACCCAGAGCTGTGGTGGTCCATGAAGACTTTCGGGAAGAGGCTACACGGCTCTTTTTTAAAACATTTTTTTAATGTGAAATATTCCTATAGAAGAATGCATAAAACCCAAATGGACAGTTTTACAAATAATTATAAAGTGAACACCATGTGACCATCACCCGGGTCAAGAAACAGAACATTGCCAGCACCCAGAAGTCACCATATGTCCCTTCCTGATCATAGGCTCCTCCACCCGACTAGGGAGAACCACTATCCCTGCTTCCCTATACGGGTGATTCTATAGGTTTGCAAGATCAGCTGTTGTTTTATGTAGCGGAAATGCACTCAGTTCTTCATTTGCAGTACAGTATTCCGCCATGATGATACCCCAATTTTTTTACCTGTTCTACTGCTAATGGATGTTTGGGTGACTTCAAGGGTTGGCTCCTGTGAACGATGCATTATATCTGCACCCAGGCGTCCATGGGCATGGGCTTCTCTAAGGCATGCATGCCTGGTGGCACTTCTGGGTCACAAGGTGTGCATGTCTTCAACTTTACTAGGTAATACCAGCCTGTTTTCCAAAGTGGTTGTACTAGTTTACACTCCTATCAGCAGTGCATGAGATCTCTAGCTGTTCCACATCCTCAATTTCTCTTTGCACCATCTGCAGGTTTATTAATTTTTTTTTTCAACATTTCAGTGCAATTTCCTTGAAATTTAATTTCCTTCCTTCCTTTCTTATTAGATATTGGAAGTTCGTCATACTTTATTAATCATGTAATTTAGAGGATATCACTCTTGATTTTTTTGTCCTTTCCCCTCAATTTGTGAAATTTGAGAAAAAGTTTATTTTAAATTATAAAAGCAATAGTTACTCATTGTAAAAAATTCAAATAATATTATACTACCTGAGCAGAAAGTTAAAATCTTCAATTTCATTGCTGAGAAGTAACCACTGTTAAAAGTTTGATGTACATCTTTCTAGATTTTTCCATGATGCAAATATAAACATATATTTGGGGGAAAGTACAAAAAAAGATATTATATATATTGGTCCAGAATTTCTCTTCAGTTATCAATATGTAAAGGACATATTTCTACGTTAAGATGTATAGATTCTGCTGTGATATCCCATCATGTGGCTACACCATATGTGACCTTTCCAGGTCCCTGGTCCTCAAACATTTTAGTTTCCACTGATTTCCAGTTAAACAAGGGTGAATGTGTGTATATCTTTTTCCTCTAAGAACATTTGTAACTGTGGAATGCCTAGGTAACAAGATAAATGCATTTGTGATTTTGGCAAGTTCTGCTGGTTGACCAGGAAAAGGTTGTACAATCCATCCTTCACCAGTGGAAAGTGTACGAGTGCTCTTCCCCCACCTTCGTTGACACTGGGTATCGCCGGATCTCTTAAGATGAAATGTGTTATCTTGCTATTTTAATTTCCATTTCTTTGATAGTTTTTATTAATTCATTTGGGAGTCTCCAACTAGTCTTTTTTTTTTTTTCATTAAAAAAAAAAAAAGACATCCCTTTTGCCTGATTACAAAATCGATCTCAATGTAGAAAGAACAACCCTCCAGAGTCTGGAGTTGGCAAGGCAGTGGAGAAGTGGGTGTTCCCGTCCCTGCAGAGGCTTGTCCCCACCATGGCCTTTCTGGAGGACAGTCTGGTAATATGTACCCAATGCTTGAAAAATACACATACATATTGCCCCTGCAATTCCACTTCTAGAAATGTATTATAAAGGTAATCACTTAAGTATAGTCAGCAAAGCATTATTTGAGGGAGCAAAAGATAAAAAAGCAACCTAAATGTTGAACTGTGGGGGCTGATTCAATGACTGCAGCCCTGACCATGCAGGCAGAGCCCTGACCTGCAAGCCCGTAGGTATGGGGCTTGGCCACCTGTCCACAACAGTGGCTTCCCTGTGGATAAGGACGCTCAACATTATGCTGGGGTCAACAATTATGAAACTGAACTGTTAAAACCAGCTATATCTGGGGGAGGAAAGATAGGATTGTGAATGACTTTCACTTTCTGTTCAATACATTCTTGTATAACTTGATTTTTTTTTGTTTGTTTTTCACCGCTAGGTATCTTATTTTCATAATCAGAAAAGAAACATTATTAAAACAATTTTGTTGTAAAAATATATTTGCTGACATGAGAAATGTTCACATTCACACGTGACTTTTACTGTTTTCTTTTTTTTTTTTTCATGTGTAGCAAAATGTTTATTTTGAGCATCTGGGTACAGATTGGTGGAGGCTGAAAAAGGCGTCCACCTGTTTTTGTTTTTTTTTTTTTTTTTTGAGACAGAGTCTCACTCTGTTGCCCGGGCTAGAGTGCAGTGGTGTCAGCCTAGCTCACAGCAACCTCAGACTCCTGGGCTCAAGGGATCCTCCTGCCTCAGCTTCCCGAATAGCTGGGATTACAGGCATGCGCCACCATGCCCGGCTAATTTTCTATACATTTTTAGTTGTCCAGCTAATTTCTTTCTATTTTTAGTAGAGACAGGGTCTCGCTCTTGCTCAGGCTGGTCTTGAACTCCTGGGCTTAAGCAATCCTCCTGCCTCAGCCTCCAGAGTAGCTGGGACTACAGGTGTGTGCCACCATGCCTGGTTAATTTTATCTATTTTTGGCCGGGTGCAGTGTCTCACACCTGTAATCCTAGCACTCTGGGAATCCAAGGCAGGAGGATCACACTTGAGGTCAGGAGTTCAAGACCAGCCTTAGTAAGAGTGAGACCCCATCTCTACTAAAAATAGAAATATTAGCCAGGTGTGGTGGCACATGCCTGTAATCCCAGCTACTTGGGAGGCTGAGGCAGGAGAACGGCTTGAGCCCAGGAGTCTGAGGTTGCTGTGAGCTAGGCTGACGCCATGGCACTCTAGCCCAGGTGACAGAGGGAGACTCTGTCTCAAAAAAAAAAAAAAAAATTTTTTTTAAATCTACTTTTAGTAGAGATGGGGCCTTGCTCTTGCTCAGATTGATCTCTAACTCCTGACCTCAAATGATCCTCCTGTCTCGGCCTCCCAGAGTGCTAGGATTACAGGCCTGAGCCACTGCACCCAGCTGTAGTTATAATTTTTCTATGGTAAAATTTTTTATTACTTTTATAACAAAAACAGCTATTGGAAAAAATACCCCCCAGCACAGTGTTAAGGGGCAGAAGGGCTGAAGAGGCATTCCGGGCAGAGGCCCAGAGGCAGGAGGCCAGGGCCCTGCCTCCACGTGGAGCAGGTGGAAGAGGGAGGAGGGTGGCTGGGACAGTGGACTGCAGGCGGGGCTGGGGCTGAGTGCCAGGGGACAGGGGAACTGGCAGGCAGGCAGCATAGAGCCAGGTGAGCCCGTGGGAGCACAGGGGCACAGGCAAGGGGCTGGGCCAGAGCATGCAGGCCATGGTGGGCAGGGGGCTCACCGTCACCTCCTGGTAGGATTCCATGCCATTCAGCACCACCTGGATGACCTGCCGGCGCAGCTTGACGCTCTGCTCTGAGCGGTACTCGGAATTGGTCAGGTAGAAGAGGGCAGCGCTGCCCGTCACTTGGATGTTCTTGTCATACTTGTGGCACTTGAGGGCCGTGATGACCAGCTGTGTGAAGACAGGGTAGGAGCCTGGGCTGGCGAGTGCTGTGAAAGTTGTGCAGGGACAGGCCTGGGCTCCGTGGGGGGCTTGTACAGGTCCCCTGGGGCAGGGCTTGTGCCAGTCTTGCTCGCCCAGACAGGAGTGGGACTAGGGCGGGGCCTGAACATGGCCAGTGCTGAACAACTCAAGGCTACAGGGCCAGGGTTGGGGTTCAGGAGCCAGGACTGTCTGTACCCTGGAGACAGGGTGGAGAGGAGGGACAGGGGCTCTGGGGACATGGCTCAGCCAAGAGCAGCACCCTCCAGGCAGGGCTGGACAGAAGCTGAGGGTCCCCAGGTTTGGACTAACCTTCAGGGCTCGCAGCAGCTGGCTGCAGCGCTCGATGCGTGCGATGTCGAAAAGCAGGTTGAGGGCCCGGGAAGTGATCTCAGGCCGGTGCTCTGTGTAGGCCTCGATGGCGTTCAGCACCTGCTCCTCATTTTTGTCACCACTTACCTGAGAACGGGACATGCTCAGAAGCCAGAAGAGGCCAGGGGGTGGGATTCCACATCCCAGCTCAGTCCGTAGCTCCAGAGCTGACACGTTGGTCCCCCGGCCCAGCCCCTTCCCTTCTCCCGGGGCTCCCTGGCCCCCTGGCTCCTCCCCTCCTGCCTCTCACTTTGTAGGCCGGAATGTGCGTGAGGCGGCACAAGGAGGTCTCGAAGAGCCCGAGGAACTGCAGTGGCCTTTTCAGAGCCCGGAAAGGCATGATGCTGCTCTTGGAAGGTTCGATGCTGGAGAAAGACGGGGCTGGGGTCAGCGGCTTGGGGCCCAGGCCTGAGCTGGGCCTCCCCTGGGGGTAGCTTGGCATTTACTCAATGTTCTCTCTTCCAGCCCTGCCAACCTCATCCCTTTTAAGTGTAGGGGTCAAGGTCACATTGTAGAGGAACATGTGGGATGCTGTGTTATTGCAACCATCTTTAGAAAATACTATCTGCCACTCTAGTAAGGATGTGTCACCTTTAGGTTTCACCAGCAGTCATGAAGGGACAAACTCATAACCTAAACGTCATTAAGCATGACTGCGGCTAGGGTTTATGGCCAGTAAAGTTTGATCAGAGTCCCCAGCCAACCAACCCAGGAGCCAGTCTACCTACAGCAATGCCTGGCTGGTGGCAGATGCTGCCAGCCTCACCGCTTATAACCACCACACTGTGCTCCGGTCAGTCTGAGCGTCTGATAATTTCCTAGCAGCTTCTCATACTCTCACCTTCTGGCCTTTGCACATGCTGTTCCTTGTGCTAGCACACCCCTCCCTAGCAAACTCAGAATGAGCTTGCAGGACAGCCCAGATGCCATTCCTCCTCCTCCTTCCTTTCTGATCCTCAGGGCAACCCCAGAGCCCCGTACTTCCCCACCACGGCTTTCTGTCCCCACCGGCTCACACAGACTCTGAGAGGGCAGAGCCTGGTTTGTTCTTTATCTCTAGCACCCAGCACAACACTTGGCAATTCAAAGGCTTGTTGAATGACTCCTTGCCAGCAACCATGGCGGGTGGGTCCCTACCTGGTCTGCCCTGCTTCCTCTTCCATCTTGGAGATGCTGCAGTTTTCCAGGATCATGTGGCCAGAGATGTCCAAGGACATCAGGTTCCCCAGCTTCTGCACAAAGAGGCTCAGCACCTTCCGAGTAAGCTTGAACTTGTAGTAGCTGGAGAGGCGGTCTCGGGAGATGTCCAGGTGTCTGGAGATTGGGGTGGGGCCAATTGGGGGTCAGGGGCTGGGTATAGGGTGGGGCTGACTTGGAGACCCCTGCTCCTTCAGTCCATAGTATGGGAGGGCCCATGCCTGTCACAACTGCTCCAGGACATTCTGGGAAAAAAGCCTGAACAGCCCAAATCCAGCTGAAACATTGGATTTGAGGAATGGGACTGTCTCTTCCATCCCTACCCTCTGCCTGGCCAGGGGCTCCTGAACCCCAGGGGACTGACAACACCTACCTCCCTGCCCACCCCGCCCTGGTGAGCTCTGGGCCTGCAGCTCACCGCAGCTTGTGCAGCTGGACAATGACGCGGATGTGGTCATCCGATAGGTCCATGTTGTAGAGCACGAGGGAGACCAGGCTGTCTTTCCACTGGGTTAGGAAGGCAGCATCGCTTGTCTGAATGCCTGAGAGGTCCAAGGCGGCCAGCGAGTTGAGTGGCCGCAGCAGGGACTCCACAGGGACCCCATCGATCATGCGGCCCAAGTTGAGGAAGCGGAGGCGGCTAAAGCCCTCGAAGGTGAAGTCCTTAACCAGCACCTGGCAGGTGGGGTTGACGAGGCACTCGTCTTCACAGCCCCCTGGGTTCTCCTCCTCGTAGAAAATGTTGGCACAGCCGAAGAGGCTTAAGGACACCAGGGTGTGGCTAAAGCTCCTCAGCGTCTGTAGGCTCTTGGCAGACAGCTTCTCGCAGTTGGTCAGGTACAGCTCTACCAGGTCCTGTAGCAGGCGCAGCTCCGTCATTACCACTGTCACCACTGCTCCGCCCACTGCCACCCCAGGCCTTGCCCTGGGCTCCCGGTGGGCTGGGAAGGGGGTTTGCACAGTTGAAGAAAGCACTGGAGGAGCCCGGCCCCGCCCCCGCTCAGTGTTGGACCCTCTCTGGCCAGCCTCTGTGTGGCCAGCTCTGGTGCTCTGGCGAGGCAGGGCTCACCTGCTTTCGAATGGCTTCCAGGTCCTGGTCCTGAACCAGGTCCTCCCGGAGGTGGATGCGGGTGAGGCGGGTGCTGCGGGGGTCCGAGAAGAGGCTGAAGAAGCTCTCGTGTGGCTCAAAGTTGCAGGCGGCGTTGACCAGCTCCACATACCTGGGAGAGGAATAGGCCTGGCTCAGGGGAGGGTCTTCCCTTCAAAGCACAGCCCTCCCTCCTTGAAGCCTTCTCTTCCTCCTCCCCATAGTAGCTGGTTGGATCCTGACTACATTACAGGTGAGATTAAGGGTGCCCAGGAACTAGGAATCTAAAGGTAGCTCTCTGGGTGACCTCCTGGAGATGCAGGGCCTCTTATTAATCGCAAATCCTGAGCTCTTCCCTCCAGAACCCTAGATATTCCCGTAGCAAACACAGACACTGATGCCCCCTCTCCAAATGCACATGCCTGTCCCATGCCCTCCATGCACACTGCAGCAGCAGCAGCCCCACCCCCATGGGCACTTCCTTAAGCCCCTCCTAGGACCCTTTCAAATGGACAAATTAAGCCAAGAGGTTTGTAGTTCCCAGCTGGGTACAGGCAAGCCCTGTTGAGGTACTAACTCAGGCAAGAATCCTGGTCTGGTGGAAAAGGTTTTGGATTCAAACACTCTGGAATCTAAATCCCGGCGCTCCCTACCTGGACAACTTCACACAAGCAACTGAACTTCCCCACACCTCAGTTTCTTTATCTGTAAAACGGACATAACTCTCATCTGCAAAGTGTCCAACCTCATGCCTGACCCACAGTAAAGCTCAGAGCAGTCCAGCTCTGCCCTCGGATGCCACACAGGCTCTCGCTTCCCTATGCAAGTGTGTGGGCTAACAATTTCCCTTCCAGGCACCTGGACTGAGCTCCCAGTGTCAGGTGAACACATTGCATGCTTCTAAGAGCCCCTACCAGTGGGGAGTCCCTCAGAGGAACCACATAAAGATCTTCTGGATAATTCCATCCCTGGTCATAGATCCATTATACTGGTACTGGCATGTAAATCCATACGCGTCCATGCTTACTTGCTTCACAGGCACAGGCGAGTGCATGAGCGTGCACATATGCACACGCACATGTGGAATGGCACATAACTCCCTCAGTTTATGAAGGTTTTTACACTATCGCATCCCTAAATGCACACATGCAGTTTCACACTCAAACATACTCTGTGCTGCCTAAGCCTACGTATGGACACACACCCATCCTCTTATGTGCACACCCCTCCACATACATACCAACATGCGAGCATACATACCTTTAAGGTTATGGACACGCCACTCTTTTCCCGCACTCATGGACATTCATGTGCACATGCACTCCCCTCACACATTTGTATCCGTAGCTGCCCCCACATGGTACACACACAGTCCCAATCTCTCCACACACGCTCATGCTAAGACCCCTGCCCCCTGCCCCCAGCCCAGGCCTTGCTCACTCATTGACGAGCTGGTCACAGATCTCGCTGGGCAAGAAGATGTCTGGATGTAGCCGCAGAGTCTCCTTGTCCAGGAGGTAGCCCAGGGTGCCATCCAGGTTGCGCAAGCAGAAGTCAGTACAGAGGGCCATCAGCGACTCAGGAGTGTCGGACGCCATGCTGGGGGCAGGCAGGTGGGCCACTCCAGGACAAGGGCCCCCAGGGGCAACAGTGATTCCCCAACACTCACAGGATCATTGGCAGAGCCGCAGCCTGGGGAACGGGAGAGAAGCCAAGTGAAACGCACATAAGGGCCAGAGCCATTGGCTGCCCTATGTCCACTGTTTCAGTAGGGAAACTGAGGCTCTGGAAATCACACTCGAATTAGCAGTTTAGTAGGGCCAGGCCCAAGACTCCTGACTCCATCTCTTGCTCCTTTCTGCTGTGTCGCTATCTACTGATTTGACCTGCAAAGAACATGGGGCCTTGCCCAACCATTTCTTTGACTTCACAATGCCTGTGGGCAGACGTGTGTACTGGGGACCCAATGCCTGGGTGGAGATAGTAGGGACTTTCACCATCTGCTTCTCGCAATTCCGATAGCTACACTGGAGTGTCCCATGCTATAGTATTTCTCAACTTATATACAGCTATCACTGAGTACTTGGTATGATTGAGTACTTAGTATGTGCCAGGGCCTTACAGACATGATATTGTTCAATTTCATGGTGTACGATTAAACATAGAGGCTCCTTCCTCCTAAGGGAAATGAAGAAACATGTCCACATAGAAACTTGTACATGAATGTTCATAGCAGCATTATTTATAATAGTTAAAAAGTGGAAACAAACCGAATGTCCATGAACTGGTGGATAAACAAAATGTGGTATATCCACACAAAGGAATATTATTCAGCCATAAAAGGCTGAATATTATGCAACCACAAAAAGTACTGATACGTGCTATAATGCTGGACCTTGAAAACATTATGCTAAGTGAAACCAGTCACAAAAGGTCATATTGCATGACTCCGTTTATATGAAACATTCAGCCAAAACAGGCCAATCTATAGAGACGGAGTAGCTTAGTGGCTGGAGGAAGTGGAGAGAGACTACATACGGGTATGGAGTTTCTTTTCAAGGTGATGAAATATTCTAAAATTGACTGTGGTGATGAATGCACACTCTTTAAATATCCTAAAAACCACTTTATTGTACGATTTAAACAGGTGACTTGGGAGACATGTGAATTATATCTCAATAAAATCCTTATTTAAAAAAGTGAAGGCTCTTACTAGCTTCATGACCTTGGGGCAGGTAAAAATTTCTTAAATAGGGCTCAAAAAGTGCTAACTGGCCAGGCCCAGTGGCTCAAGCCTGTGATCCTAGCACTTTGGGAGGCTAAAGCAGGAGGATCACTTGAGGCCAGGAGTTCAAGACTAGCCTGGGCAATAGTGAGGCCCTGTCTCTACAAAAAATAAAAGAAAAACATTAGCTTGGCATGGTGGCTCACACCTGTGGTCCCAGCTACTCGGGAGGCTGAGGCAGGAGCTGTGATGACACCACTGCACTCTAGCCCAGGCAAGAGAGTGAGACCCAGTCTCAAAAAAACACAAAAAAGAAAAAACAAAACAAAACAAAAAAAACGCTAACCATAAGGTAGAAAATGAAAACTGATATGCACTGAAGTGAAGAAACATCTGCTCATGAATATGCAAAAATTAATTTGAGTTAGATGATAGACCTAAATGTGAAAGGTAAAACAATAAGTTTTCTAGACACATACACAGGAGTGTACCTTTTTTTTTTATCTTTATGGCTTTAGAGTAGGCAATGATTTCACATAAAGAGAAAGAAATTGATAAATTGGAACTAAAAACTCTGTTCATCAAAAGATAGCACCAAGAAAAAGAAAAGGCAAGCCATAGACTAGAAGATATTTCCAATAGTATACCCAACAAAGGACTTGTATTCCAAATACATAAGCAACTTCTACAAAGGAGTTTGAATAAAAGACACAGCACTCAAAAAAAAAAAAAAAAAGACACAGCACTCAATAAAAAATGGGCAAACAATTTGGACAGGCATTTCATAAAGGGGACAGTGAAATGGGCAGTAAACATATGAAAAGCACATGGCGTCATTACTCTCAGGGAAATGGACAGTAAAACCACAACGAGATGCCATTTCCCACCTGAGAACCGGCTCAGTGGAAAACAATGACAGCAACAACATGGGTAATACCCAGCATTGGTGACAATAAGGCACAACGAGAGATCTTGCACACTGCTGGTGGGAGCATAAATTGGGGTGAACTGGGAGTGTAAACAATGTTGAACATTATTTACTAAAGTTGAACATACACGTATGTTTCATGTTTTGCAATTTCACTCATAGTTATATACCCAACAGAAATGCATATGTAAATGCGCACCAAAAGATTACATTAGAATGTTCACAGCAGCACTGTTTATAATGGCCCCAAATGGAAAAGAACCGGAATGTCCACTGACACTGGAATGGATAATTATGGTGTATTCACTGATAAAATACTCATTGCAATGAGAATGTACAACCCACTGGTAACAGCTTGGATGAACCTCAAAACGTTTAGTGAAAGGAGCCAGAAACAAAATAATACATGCTGTATCAATCCATTTACGTTTTACTCCATTAAGTTCAAAAACAGGGGAATCGCATCTGCGGCGGGAGAAATCAGGATTGTGGTTACTTGGGGGGTTTCTGGGTGCCGATGAGCTGCTGGTCTTTAATCTGACTGCTGGATATACAGGCGCATTCACTTGTGAATAACCATGCAGCTGTGTATCATGATGTGCATACTTTGACAAATGTACATTATTAACTGAAGTTAAGAAAATGGCCAGGACACCAAAGAGGTCCACATTTAGAAGGGGTCCAGGGATCAGCCAAGTGATAATCCAACTGACAGTACAACCCCAGCTGAGATAAGTGGCTACAGAGAATGAAAACCAAACCTTCGCATTCAAATGAGGAAACAATAAGCCATTTATAGGATGACAGACAGTTATAAATTAATCTCAAACCAACATTTTCCTACCAGGGTCTCATCAGAGGTGGGGAAAAACAGGCAAAACTAATCTATGATGTTAGCGTCAGGGTAGTGACTACCTTTGCAGCCAGGCTGTAATTAGAAGGTGGCAGAGGGGGCTTCTGGGAGTGCTCAGACAGTATGCTCACTTGTGGAAATTCATCAGACTCTACATTCACATTTTGTTCACCTTTCTTTATGTATGTTATACTTCAAAAAAGTTTTTTAGCCAGGCATGGTGTGCATGCCTGTAGTCCCAGCTACTTGGGAGGCTGAGGCAAGGGGATCACTTGAGCCCAGGAGTTTGAGACCAGCCTGGGCAACACAGCGAAACCCTGTCTCAAAGAAAATTTTTTTAAGGCTGGGCACGGTGGCTCATGTCTGTAATCCTAGGGCTTTGGGAGGCCAAGGTGGGAGGATTGCTAGAGGTCAGGGGTTCAAGACCAGCCTGAGCAACATAGCAAGATCTTGTCTCTACAAAAAATTAAAAAAGGCTGGGTGCAGTGGCTCACGTCTGTAATCCTAGTACTCTGGGAGGCCGAGGCGGGCGGATCGTTTGAACTCAGGAGTTCGAGACCAGCCTGAGCAAGAGCGAGACCCAGTCTCTACTAAAAATAGAAAGAAATTAATCGGACAACTAAAACTATATAGAAAAAATTAGCCGGGCGTGGTGGCACATGCCTATAGTCCCAGCTACTCAGGAGGCTGAGGCAGGAGGATCGCTTGAGCCCAGAAGTTGGAGGTTGCTGTGAGCTAGGCTGATGCCATGGCACTCTAGCCCGGGCAACAGAGTGAGACTCTGTCTCCAAAAAAAAAAAAAAATTAAAAAAACTGGCCGGGTATGGTGGCATGTGCCTGTAGTCCCAGCTACTTGGGAGGCTGAGGCAGGAGGATCACTTGAGCCCAGGAGTTTGATGTTGCAGTGAGCTATGATGATGCCACTGCACTCCAGCCTGGGCAACAGAGGGAGACCCTGTATCAAAAAAAATTTTTTTTTTTTTTTTGAGACAGAGTCTCACTCTTTTGCCCAGCCTAGAGTGAGTGCCGTGGCGTCAGCCTAGCTCACAGCAACCTCAAACTACTGGGCTCAAGTGATCCTACAGCCTCAGCCTCCCGAGTAGCTGGGACTACAGGCATGTGCCACCATGCCCGGCTCATTTTTTTCTATATATTTTTAGTTGGACGATGAATTTCTTTCTAATTTTTTGTAGAGGGGGGGTCTCGTTCTTGCTCAGGCTGGTCTCGAACTCCTGAGCTCAAACAATCCGCCCGCCTCGGCCTCCCAGAGTGCTAGGATTACAGGTGTGAGCCACCGCGCCCAGCCTAAAAAAATTTTTTAATTAAAAAAATTACAGGCTCTGTAGTCAGACAGATTTATGTTTTGACTCAGTTCCACAATTCACTAGTAAATTACCTGACCTCTCCTGACCTCTGTTTCCTCATCTAGAAAGTGAAGATAATCACCCCTACTTCACAGGGATGTTGCAGCAAGAGAGACAGTGTTGGGAAAATGCTTAGTCCCAGGCCTGGCACAGACTAAGCACGTAACGAATGGCGGTTATGATCCCATCTTACAGGTGAGGAAACTCAAGCTCAGAGAGACAAGGCTACTCTGTACAAACTGGCATTTGAACCCAGTCTCTTGGATCGCCTCACATCATGTCTTACAGGGTTCTGAAGGCAGTTAGGGCCCAGCATTGCCCTGGCTTCTGGCAGTTTCCATGTCCATAAGTGACGCTTTCAGGTGGCTTAGCACAGCCAGTGGGAGGCCACAGGGCACTTTGGGCTTTGGAGTTTAATTGTGGCACGACCACTTACTGGTGACTGTGCTGTATGAGCTCTGGAGTCAGACAGGCCTAGCTTCAAGTCTCAGCCCTGCCACGTGGGCGAGTGTCTTGGCCTGTCTGTGCCTCAGTATCTTTTTCTCCAATAAAACAGGGGCAGCACAGGACCCTATCCACGGCAGCATGTGAAGGTTACACAGAATAATATAAAAAGGGCTTAGCATGGTGTCTGGCACAGACTAATTATTTCCCAGGCCTGGGTTTCCCATGACAAGGCCCATTGTGTTAGTTGTCCCACTGGCAACGTGAAACCCTCGAGGGAGGGCACAAAGGGCATGGTCTTCCTCTGCCTTCATTTACTTCCAGATCTTTAAGAGCCCAGCAGCCTCGCCTGCCTGGGAAACTGGAACCAGAGGGAGTGCTACTGGCGGGGAGACCTCGCCCTGCTGGAGAGCGACAAGTCCAATCTCGTCTAGCAGGGCCTCCAGAATTAGAACCAGCTTTCTGGCCTACTTCGTCCCCACTGACCCCCTACTCCAGCCAGCCTGGCCTCCTTCACTGCACTGGCGATGGGCCCCAGCACAGGTCACCTTAGGACCTTTGCTCAGTCTGTTCTCTTTCAATGGAGCCCATCCAAATTCAACTGATGCCTGTGGTCCCGGTGTTACAGCTACTTCCTCTGGGAAGCCATCCCTGACCTACCGGGGTGTTCCTGCTGTGTGCCCCACAGGCCCTACCACGGCAACGAATGCTTTGTACTGATGCTGCTTTAATCAGCCGCTTCCTTGACAGACAGCCAGCTCTACAAGGGCAGAACCAGCCTGTTTTGTTTGGCATCCCTGGGCCTGTTCACTCAGTAACTACCGACTGAGCACTGGGGGTCCAATGGCGAGCAAGGCAGACAAGGTCCTTGCAAACCAGCTCTGGAGGGAAACAGACATCCACCGTATCCTCCTGAAAAGCACACAAATGCATATCATGTAACTGGGACCAGGGTTCTGAAGGAGAAGGAGGGACCTGAGGCTCTGAGTGCCCAACTGGAGGACCTGCCCTGGGCCCGGGAGTCAGAGCAGGTATCCTTATAAGTGACGTTTTAGCTGAGACCCAAAAGATGAGTCCTAGTTAACTCTGGTTGTGGGGAGAGAAGGGAAAGGCCCTCTGGGAAAGAAGGAAAGAAATACCCAGGCTGCAAGGAGAGGGGGTGCATGGGACGTGGCACCGCGGGCCCAGTTCCGTGACTGCAAATGAACAAAGGAAGCACTCAGCACCCCACGTGGGGCCCGCCACTCAGTAAGCCTCCAACAAAGGCCAGTGGAAGAGACAGCGAAGGATTCACAGGCTGGGATCTGCATGAGGCCTGGGAGGCACAGCACGTTCTTGTATTCTCCCTGCCTGTGGTGCCCAGGGCACTGCTGGGCACCCAGTGGCTGCAGATGAACCTCACGACTCTGAATGAGAGAGTCACCAGGGCTTTGTCTTTTCTGCAGGCCTGAGCCCAATTTCCCAGGTAGCTACTCTGCCTTAACCCTGCTGCCCAGGTGGAAGAAACACCACCATGTCAGTCACCAAGGCCACCAAAAGCCCCCAAAAGACAAACTGGGCAGATGGTGCCATCTGCTAACCTCCCTTTGGCAGTGCTGACCCTGCTGCTCAGGGCTGGGGTGAGCTGGAGGAGGAATAAGCTGTCCTCATCTTGGCACTGAGGCCGAGAGGCCTGAGGGCTGCAACACTCTGACAGTTGTGCCCCATTCAGCTGCAGGCCTGGCACCTACCAGAGGCAGCCATCTCTACCCACTCTACCCCTTAGGAGTTCTCATTCTCGCGGTGGGCACTGGCTGTCTGGGATTCTGGCAACTGGGGTCAGAGAACCTTTGATTATGACAGACCACCATGTTGGAAAACTCTGTGTCTTTCTCCATCTCTTTCTTTGCAGGTTCTCTAAAACTGGATCCAGCTTGAACTTACAACATCCTGGGGGAGTGGGGCGGTGGGAGAGAAGAGGGAAAAAAGCAGCAGCAGCAGCCACCACTGCACCACCTCCATGTCGGATGCTTCCAGATGTGGTCCTAAGCTCCTTACAGGCTTTATTTCACACATTCTCTTATTTAACCAATGAAATGACATTTCCTCATGGCCTCTACTTGTAGCTAATTAATATTTGCATAACAGTTTGCTGACCCATCCCCCAGCCCATGATTTCTGGTAGGACAGGACCTGTGTCTGCTCTTGGGCACACAGCTGTATCCTCCATGCCCCTCCATGCCTGATTTGTGCCTGGCATTTAACATGACAAAGGTTTGCTGTCGCTGGAATTACCTCGCCATAGCATTATGAGGTAGAGATTGCTACCCCATTTTCTGATAAAGACACAGGTACACACAACTAATAAGAAGCTTGCCTGAGATCACAAAACTGACAGGAGTGGGATGCAAACCTAGAGCAAACCCACGCTTCTCACCGAATCATTCTGTCTTCAGTCCATCCAGAGAAACAACAGAGGGGAAAGAGAAACTGAGGTTCAGAGGAGGAAAGATGGGACCTTGCCAGTGTCCTGACACCCAGGGCATAGAGCAGCTGGGAGAGCCAGAAGCTCTGAGCCTTGGAGCAATGCCCACCTTGTGAAATATTAACCCAGGAGCTGGGGGGAAAACCCAAACAAATGCCCTATTTACAGAGGCTGGACGCTTTCCAGGAGGGAACAGATCATGGGCCAGAGATTGGGGGTGTGAGACTGCCGTGAGGGGAGTCGGGGCAAGTGTGGGGGTCTCCAGGGGGCAAGGGTGCAGATGACCAGATGTCACCTGGCCTGAAAAATCTGCAGAGACTAAATCTTCAGGGCAGGTTATGTTAGAAAGACGCAGAAACGGAATGATGGAGGAATGCATGTTCCAGCTAGGTGGCTGCTGGTGCCACCCGGAAGCAGAGAGGCCTTGGGGAGGCTGAGTTAGGCTAGGAATCACACTGCCTGGGTTCTATTCTTGTAATCAAACATATTAACGATCAACCCGTTCTGAGTTCCAAGTGGATACCCAGAACTCTGCTAAGTACTTGATAAGCATTAATTCATTTAATTCTCTCAACACCAAATGAGGCAGGAGTTATTATAATCTACAACTTACAGAAGAGGCAGCTGAGGCTGAGTGGCTACATAATTTGCCACGGACTGTGTATGTGTACAGACAGATATGTATACATGTATTCATCAGTTCAAGACCCAGTGTTTTGAGATTTCTGTGCATATTCTCCTTGAAGCCACAGATAACCTAGGAGGGACATGTTATCATTTTGTTTCCCAGATGAAGAAACTATGGTTCAAAGATGTGCAATGACTTACACGATAAGTGCCCAACTGTAAAGCTTGGGCTCTTTACCTTTATGCTATGGGCAGGAACTGTTTCTCCAAGACTCAGCTTTCCCTCCTGCTGCACGAGCCTCCACTGATTCCTTACAACTCTAAGTGTCTGCACTGAGCACAGATGATCTGGTATTGCTGGCAACCATTCCCTGGGCATATGACATTTTTTGGCCACAGGATTAGAAGCTTCCTGAGGGCAGAGACGCTTTGTGACTCCTGGGGTCTCAATTACATAGCGAGTGTGTGAATGGCTAGTTGCAGGTGAAGGAGCCTCAGCTCTATAAGCCAATATTTTCCAGCCTCAGTATTTATCAAGGTCTGTATCTGTCAACATGTTGTGAATGGAACCTGTCTCGTGGGGTTGCTGGGGAGATGTTATGGAATAACAGCAGAAGGTGGCAACCACTAATTATGAATCCATGATGTTCCTAAGAATAATGCTTAGACCCTTCTCATTTCTCAACCTGGAAAATCAGCTTTGGTTATTGAACCAGATATAAGACATTGGTCCCCAAATAGATGAACTGACAGGAGTCTCTGAACGCACATTTCAGGACTAAGAACAGATGAAGTACTGAGCCAAGCAAAAAAACCATGGTGCGAAGAGCAGCCCTCCACCTAGTGTGCCCCCAAAATGTGTCTGCAGAATACAGGTGGCACTACTGATGGTAAGAACTATTCTTCACCTTTCGTAGAGCGCTTTAGAGTGCAGCTAATTCTTTCACAACCTGTGTCTCGTTTCATCCTCTCAGTAACCTTCAGATTTAGCAGGAGGTACGAGAAAGCCATCATTCTCAGTGTACAGACAGGAAAACTGAGGTCTGGAGAGGATGGAACTTGCCTGAGTTCACACAGCGAGCCAGCAGCAGAGCTGGGGCTTGAACGAGATCCCCGGGCACTGGCCTGGAGCTATTACCCACAGCAGCCTGCTCTAACATGTTGGCTCTCAGCTTCTAAGTGCTCTGACCTTTCATGTTCAAATCCTCTGGCCCAGTTGCCCTGCTCAGCCTGTGACCCAGGCCTGGTGATATAGTCCGGGCTTGGGAAGTGAGGAAGTCAATCAACTATGGTTCTGCTCCCCATAAGGCAGGCTGCAAAACCTCAGCCTCTGCCGGGCACTTTGGGATCAATCATCTCCACCCTCAGATTCGCCATGCACACCCCACCCACACATCTAGGCCCAGCATGCACTGCCCTTCCTAATCTGTCTCCAAGCCATGTTCATTTCAACACCATCATTTCGCCTGTTTTATGTGGCAGGATGGGGATTTGCTGGATTCTTTAGAAAAGCTCCTGTCACCTTCCACTGCTGTCAAAAAAACCGCCATGCTCCCTGTAGAATATGCAACCTCTGTTACCACTGAGGGGTGTCATGAACTTTCTACCTTGCCTCCCCAATATTTCCCCAAGTCTCACTAGCTCAGGGAGGCAGCCAGAGCTGGTGACAGTGCCAGCTGGTGCTAAAAGGAAAGACTCTGAGGCAGAAACACAAAAACATTCCCGGTCGTCACACCATCCTCATCAGCATGACCGCTACATATTGAGTACTTTCTCCGTGCGAAATACTTCATTAAGCACATCAGCGTATGATCTCATTTAGCTCAACAACCCTATTGTACAGATGAGAAGACTAAGGTGGAAAAAGGTCCCTTGCCCACACACTTACAACCAGAAAGCAGCAGCATGTCAAATGCTGCTCTATGGACGTGCTTCTTTGTATTTATTCCATCAATGGTCATTACAAAGATAGAAAAAGGGTACTTATAACACAAAGCCAGAGCACAATAGCCATTTGTCATCTAAAACAAATCTGTATTTTCTCCAACCACCAGACACTTCAACAAGTACAGTTCTGAAAGGGTGCCCCATTAGACACCCTGTGACCCTACATCACACAGACAGCCCCTGACATCCTCCCCAGTGTTCTCTGATTTCCTTGCCAACCACTCTTCCCCTCCTTCACCCTGCTCCAGCACCACTCTTGGTGTTTCTTAGAGAATAGGCACACCACTGTAGGACCTTTGCACTTGCTGTTGAAACTTCTGACACTAGGGAGCTGCATGGCTTGCTCCCTCACTCATCTCTGCTCAAATGTCACCTTATTAGAGACCTTCTCTAACCATCTTCTATACAAAGGTGACTCCCACTCTCTGGCCCTCCCTATGGTTCTTCCTGCTTTATTTTTCTCCATGGTACTTATTACCATCCTACATATTATATGTTTATTATTTGCTGAATGAACAAATGAACAAAGTAGAGAGGCCCTTCATCTCCGCAAACCACCTCCTGCTCTAAGTATAGCCTCCTGTGACTCTTTTTCACAGCTGTCTTCCTTGCTCATCCTAGCCAGTTGGAACCCTGAAGAGAAACCTGTGGGAAATATCATATAGGAGGATTTTCCCAAGGTATCAGGCATCCGCCCTCCCACTTAAAAACCGAATGGACTGATAAGCACAGGCAAAGGCTGGAAATCTTGGACTCCTTCGGTCAAAGAGCAGCCAAGTCAAGTTCCACCCACAAAGCTATAGTGGCCAGCACAGTCAGTTTCACTTTCAACTCACCTATCGGGCTCCCTTAGCCCTCAGGTTGCAATACCATCCATTCCTTTCCTACCCTGTTAGATTTCCCTGCCCCTTGTCATCCCTTTTGGGAGCTGATTCAGAATCCAAACCGTCCCTGAGCTTTTAAGCACTGCTCTGGGGGAACTTAAGCTCATCCAACAGGTAGGAGGGGCAGAGGCTGGCCCTTTCAACCCTAGATCTATCCCCCATCTTGTAGGTGCATCCGACAGGGCGTCATTTTCTTTCTGGAGGAAGGGAGCTCAGTTTTAAAGGCACGTTTCTCAGACCTGGCGGCAGGGAAGGAGAAGGGAGCCCTCCCACCACTGGCAGAGATGGACCTCTGCAAGTGGCTGCAGCGGCGATGCTTAGGCCCCGGAGGCAGGAGGCGAAGCAGGGGGACGCAGGTACATCCCTTGGCCCGGGGTCCGGGACCTACCCTGGGATGGGTCTGCCCTCTGCGTTGGGAGGCGGACAGGATGCTTCGTAGACGAGGAGGAGCGGAGGATGGAGCCCGGGAGAATCCGGGGCCAGAGCGCCTCAGGAGGTTGGGGCTCTCGTCAGGCTAGGGCCGGGGGCCGGGGGAGACCGGGTCGGCGGGGCGGAGCTTGGGATTCTGGGGACTGGAGCCCCGGGCTGGAGGGGTCGCGACGCGGACCCCGCGGCTGTTACCTCGCCCTTAGGGCTGCCGGCGGGGCTGTGGGTCGCCGGGTGCTGGCTCCCGGGCCCGGCCCCTCCCCCGATCCGGCTCCTACAGCTCGGAGCTTGCAGCCGCCGCCGCCTCCGCTGTCAACAAACCCCGGGAGCGTCACTTCCGGGGACGCCCCTTAGCAACAGCGAACGGGTTCCCCCGACGACTCCCGCGGCGAACGCGGGCAGCGGCTGCAGAAGGTTCCGGGGCCCCGCGGGCGTCCCCCTCCCGGCCCCCGGCCCGGCCTGCGGGTGGAAGGGCGAGCGCGGTGGCTCCCCCCACCCCGGCTCAGAGCACACGCCCTCTAGGGGCGCCCTCTGGCCTCCGGGGGGCCCTCTCGTGTGACTCTGGATTCCCACTCTGGCGCAGCCGTTCACCGGAGTCCAGGCTGCTTAGGGACCGGACTGACTGACCGCCAGCCCCCTCCATCCAGCGCCCTACTGAACATCTCTCGGGTTCTCCACACTCACGTCCAGACGCTGTCATCACCTCCCCCTAAACGTGCTCCTGCACCTCCATCTAGTGAATGGGCCCCCGGCAACCGAGCTTTCACATAAGAAATTGGAGTGGGCCTCGACCGCTGCATTTCCCTCAGCCCCTCTTCCAATCACCAAGTCCTAAAGATCTCTTAAACCAGCCCCTACTCTCCTCCCCCAGTGGTGCCGACTTCTGTCTGCCATGATTTCTTCTCTGGATTTCTGCAACAGCCTCCTAACAGAACTTCCTTCTCCTTTCCCTCACGACCTCCACTATCCCATGGTCCCAGAGTGATTTTTCCTATAAATCTGATGACTGCATCCCTCTGATAACTCTTTACATAGACAAAGACTTTCATTATCCTCCTGGTCCCCCTTTCCGCCTCTTGTTCCCCTCAACTTACCTCCCCATTCCATTCTCCAACCTGACAGCTTAAAGCCATTTTGGTTCTTACAATGACCCCCCTCTCCCCCATGGGCTCAAATAATTCCTTTGTGACTAAACACTCTTCTTGCTACCATCTATATCCAGTACGCTCCTTCTCTACCTTCTGGTCTCAGTTAAGATACTACTTTCTTTTTCTTTGCTCTTTTTTTTTTTTTAGAGACAGGGTCTCACTCTGTTGCCCGGGCTGGAGTGCAGTGACCTGATCATAGCGCATTGTACTCTCACACTCCTGGGCTCAAGGGATCCTCCTGCCACAGCCTTGGGAATGGCCACTGTGCCCAGCCTCAGATTATTTGTTGATTGCAATTCAGCTGCTGCTACAAGGAGTTAGATCTCAGCTCAAGATAAGAAAGAACTTTCTAATAGTCCAAACTGCTACTATCTTGAGGAACCCTTCCTTGAAAGGGTCCTTATCTCCATTCTATCTTTTTTTTTTTTTTTTTTTATCGAGACAGGGTCTTACTCTTGCTCAGGCCGGTCTTGAACTCCTGACCTCAAGTGATCCTCCCTCATCAGCCTCACAGATTGCTAGGATTATTGGTGTGAGCCACCGCGGCTGGCCTTTTTTTTTTTTTTTTACCCCCCTCCATTCTAACAACTAGTTTTTTGCATAGTATCTTTCAGTCTGACCATGTACAACTTTCTCACAATCTTGAATGCTTTAAAAACATTATCAATGATTTCAAATTACCAAAGTAAGACGTGCTTGTAAAAAAAAAAGTCCACTCAAAGGAAAGAAGTCATTATATCAAAAAGACACATACAGCCGTGAGCAGTGGCTCATGCCTGTAATCCCAGCATTTTGGAAGGCCAAGGCAGCAGGATTGCTTGAGATCAGAAGTTCAAGACCAGCCCGGGCAACGGAATGAGACTTTGTCTCCAAAAAAAAAAAAGAAAAGACAATAATAATTCCTGGCAAAGATGTGAAGAGATTGGAAACTGCATATGTGTTCGAGGGATTGTAAAATGGTGCAGCTGCTATGGAAGATAGTATGGCAGTTCCTCAAAAAACTAAACATAGAATTACCATATGACTCAACAATTCTACTCTTAGGCATTGAAAGCGGGGACAGATACTTGTATATGGATGTTCATTGCACTATTAACAATAACTAAAAGATGAAAACAACCCACATGACCATCAACAGATGAATAGATAAACCTAATGTTGCATATACATATCATAGAATATTATTCAGCCATAAAAAGGAATTAAGTTCTTTTTCTTTTTTTTTTTCTGGTCAAGTGAAGCATTGGGAGTGGAGAAGGAACAAAGGAATCTGTAACTGGTTGTGATCAATTAGTTGTAAGGAATTAAGTTCTTTTATATGTTACAACATGGATGGACCTTGAAGACATTATGTTAAGTAACATAGCCAGACACAAAAGGGCAAACACTGTATGATTCCACTTGTATAAGGTAGCAAATTCATAGAAAGTGAAAGTAGATTAGACATAACCAGGGGCTGTGGGGATGGGGAATGGGGGGTTATTGCTTAATGGTTACAGAGTTTCTATGTGGGATAATGAAAAATATTGGAAATATGTAGTACTTTGATGGTTGCATAATATTGTGAATGTAATTAATGTTGCTGAATTATACACCTAAAAATAGTAAAAGGGCAAATTTTATGTTATATATATTTTACTAAAATTTAAAAAAATTAATAATGTAATATACCAAAACCATTGCATTATGCACTTCAAATGGGTGAATTATATGGTATATAAATTTATTTCAAAGCTGTTTAAATAAAAGTCAAAGGATGGAAAAAGATATGCATTGTGTTCCAGTTATCAATTTATTGTCTCTGAGTTCCAAATTAACTCTTCATTGCCTGCTCTGAGAAAATGGATTTGGGTCCTTTACATGTTTTTCCTGCACGGAAGGGGTTTTTCTTCCTGGTTCTGGGGTCCTGGCTAGACATGCTTCTGCGGGGTACCTGCCTACTACTTTGTCACCAACAGCCAGAAACTTCTCCCAACATTCACCGCAGGCATTATATTTAGAGGGGAACCTCTGGTGAGATACCTCCCTGTAATCAGCTTTCCTAAGCATCTTAGAAGGCTGATTTCTGGCAAGTTCTGTGACATGGCACACACCTACGAGTTCCAGATATAGGATTTCCAGAAAGTCCCATCAGTGCAGCACCTCAGTGACTTTGCTGCATTCAGTGAGCCATGGCCCCTGCCCTGCCCTTTCCAATGAGGTCTGGATCACAGCCCTAAGTGTAGTGGCTGCTCCTAATATCTGTTATTCCTATGTTCTTTAGAATTCTCTTTACTTCTCACTCATCAATCCCTTGCAATTCCAATCCTTTGTTATTGTTAATAGATCTTTACGTTAACCTTTTCCCATTTTTTTTTATTTTATTTTATTTTTTTTTTTGAGACAGAGTCTCACTCTCTTGCCTGGGGTGAGTGCCGTGGCATCAGCCTAGCTCACAGCAACCTCAAACTCCTGGGCTC
>RJWJ010013264.1:0-40121 GCA_004363605.1 Indri indri
GTCATGGAAAAGAACCTACTGCTTCTGGGAGTGACTGTGGGGACCTAGTAGACTGATGGGGCTTTTCCTGTCTCCTGCTGTGGAATTCTGCGGATGGCTGCTCACACCGCCAGCAGGGAAGGCTGCTGCTACTCAACCCAGTGGTGCAGCTCCAATCACACACCTGTCAGTAGAGACAAGAGACCTCCCAGACACCAGGCGGGAATGAGACCACTGCTGTATCATATAGACACCCAGCTTACAAGTACATGCCAAGAGACAGCAGACTGGGCAAGAATTAGTAACCCCAAGAACTGCAATATGAAGGCTGATATCAGTCTTAAGCTTGCCCCTCAGCTAATCATCTCCTAAAAAAATGCACGAGAAAACTGCCTTTTGATGCATTTAACTGGCCCCTTCTTGTCCTCTAGTGACTCACATTTGTATTTAGAGACTATTTGCTAAGCTTGATAGATTTTTATTTACTTAACATTACCTTAGCCTTGTTGATACATTCAACTGTAGTATTCTCTAAAGGCTTAAATTATTTTACCTTTTCTTCACGACATTAGCAAATTAGTGCTCAGCTTCTCCTAGCTGGAAACTCTTACATCTTCCCCGCAGCTGCTGAAGCTAAGAGGCTTAGGAGGATGGTCACCCGCCTCCCTCCCTCTTGCCCACAGGTATTTATGCCTGTCTTCCTACCCTGATATCTGCATATCTAGGCATTACTACATCATTAGGTTTAAATATCTGCCTTTCATTATGGGATTAGATTCATTTATTCATTCATTTTACAAAAACTTGAAGAACATTGATATTGGACCCAGCATCAAAATTGCCTCTAATTGGTTCTTATTTCACAGATTTAGGGTTTGGATTTAATGAACTAAGCATATAAATATAACTTTATGCAAGATAATACCTTAATTCCAGTTTAATGAAATAGTGATGTTAGTGAAATGATACAATGCAGGTTTATCTAGTTTCATCTAGAGATGTATGGAAAGAGGAAGAAAAAGTTTTAAAAGCCACAGCGAAGGAAGGCTGCAGATGTGCAGAGGTTGGCATGCTTCTCAGAGTCATCTTGTATTAATACATAGTAGTGGTGAGGGATTGGTTTTTTTTAAAGTTTCAATTGTTTTTAAGAGATTATCCAATGGAAGGTCTGTGAGTACTAACCGGCTCCTGTATAACCTATACTTGCTGTTTGGCTGATGAAAAAAAACAGTCAAAAATAATTGGTATCTTCCAAAACAAGTGGCAAGTCATTTAAACAACTCCTAAAGGCAAGAAAATACAGACAAGTTTCCTGTTGTCTCCCAGTCTAGAGCCATCATTGAAGAACTTAATGTCACAGAAACTGTATCTCAAACAGATACACTCACATTCCTTGGAGAACATTTGAAAGTTACTGGTTTTGACCTTAAAATGTAATCATTCATTAGGAAATCAATCTGAGTAGAAATCATTTATTCATTCCTTGAAGAAATATTTATAGATTGGCCATGGTGGGTGCCCAGGCACTGTGCTAGGTGTCGGGGAGGTGCTGGCAAAGGCCACAGGAGGACACCTGCGCTCCCCTCATCCTTCCTGGCAGGGTCCCCTGCTGGACACACCCTGTGCTGGCTCTGCATCCCCTCTGCGCCCTGAGTCTCTGGGTGGCTGTCCCTCTTTCCCTGCCACCCTGCCTGCCCCCCACGAGGAGCCTCCTCCCCAGCCTGTAGGACTTTCCTTCCCTCCCAGGAAATGGTGTGTCACTCTAGGTGTGGCCGTCCCCAAACTCACATTCCCAGCACTGGCCCTAGGCAGGTGCAAAGAATGACCAGGTGAATTGTCTGACCCAGCCCAAGGCCTATCGGGAATCAGAGGATTGCCACGATATTCCTTTGGTTTAGTCTTCTCAGGGTGTGCAGGCACCCTCTGCCTCTTTGCCCAAGATGTGACCCTTCTCCGCTGCTCCTTGCCCACCCCCTCCTCTCTCAGGCTGTAGCACTGTCTGGTCTCCTGCACAGCAACCTTACTGACCACTGCAGAGAATGGAAAAGGAATGGGTTTTTACGTATGTCTAGCCGGCCTTGGCTCTGCACCACACACAGTGCCTGCTGCACACTGGACTGCAGGGACTCGTCTCTGCCAAATTCCAAGCTCATACCTGTGGTTTCTCCACAGTGAATAAGCTCTTCATCACACTCCCTGCAGTACCTTCTGAGATGAAGGAGAAAGAGGAACACCTGATCACAGAGACTTTAAAAATATCCTCAAACCTGATTAATCTTTATTAAGGCTACCGCGTGTTTTTAAAATTTGCATACCATAAAATTCACCCTTCTTAATGTACAGTCGCATGAGTTTTGACAAACGTATATATTCAGGTATCAACAGGCCAAACAATTCCATCACCCCCAAATTTCCTTTGTACTCTTTGTAGTCAATCCCTCTGCTCCCAAACCCTGAGAGTCACTGGTCTGTCTTCTGTCCCTATGGGTTTGCCTCTTCCAGAATGTCAGATGTCATATAAATGGGGACATACACTAAGTTGGTCTGAGCATTTAGGAAGACTATGTATTTAAACAATTATTAGAGTAAGGCCCAACTATTGCCTCTTAATTTTTTGGTTTCTGGCACTTATAATCTGATTTGACCCTTATCATTTTGTGGGTCATAATCATTTTTGCAGTACATATGGCCTATTAGAAAATCCAGATGAAGCAGCCATTTCATCTTGTCCTTCCTTTGGAAAAGACAGAATAGCAGAGCCTTTATGAAGGTCGAGTTGCAGCTTCCTAATTTTCTCTCCCATGGCCAAAGTGTTCCCTCCCCCCACTACCCTCCCACCTTACTCACTACCCTTTGCAAATTTCTATCTCTTGTATTGCCCAATAATTGGGTGAGGGAGATGGTTGATTCACCACCACTGGACCAGGAGCACAGCAAGGTTTATTCTGCTGAAGGGTCCAGCTGCTACCTCCTTGATCTCAGCAAACCTCTCCTTCCCTTTCTTTCAGAAGCACCATAAGGATTATTTAAAAATATTTGATTGGGCCGGGCGTGGAGGCTCACTCCTGTAATCCTAGCACTCTGGGAGGCCAAAGTGGGCAGATCGTTTGAGTTCAGGAGTTTGAGACCAGCCTGAGCAAGAGTGAGACCCCATCTCTACTAAAAAAATAGAAAGAAATTAGCTGGACAACTAAAAAAAAAAATATATATATATATATATATAAAATTAGCCGGGCATGGTGGCGCATGCCTGTAGTCCCAGCTACTCTGGAGGCTGAGGCAGGAGGATCGCTTGAGCCCAGGAGTTTGAGGTTGCTGTGAGCTAGGCTGATGACATGGCACTCTAGCCCGGGCAACAGAGCAAGAATCTGTCTCCAAAAAAAAAAAAAAAATACTTGATTGTATAGGGTGCCAAAATATTAAGATGCCACTGAAAAGTGCAGGATAATTTAACCCCCTCCAAAGGAGAGCAGAGGAGAAAGTGGGAGAAAAGGAGGAGGAGAAGGAGGAGGAGGCACCATCGGAAATTGAGTATTAGACAAGAGGTAACCTGTGCTCTGAGAGTGAAGGAGACCTCCCAGCTGGAGGAGATCAGGCCCACTAGAAAATCAGCAAACATTATGTTTTTTCCCAGGTCGCAAAGTATCAAATGTTCCATTCAGAAATAATCCCCATTGAACAAGGGCCTGGGTCTCTTCCCCTGCCTATAGCGTCAAACACAGAGACCCTTTCAATGTTAATCCCATGATTAATGCCATCCACAAGAATAGACATCATCTTCATGGAAGTAAAAAATGAACCATCAGAAAAAGTTTCTTCCCCAAAGGCCAAACTCTCAAAGACTTCCTTGAAGATCAGAAACATCAGAGGTAATTTAACCCAGATACACCAGGAGGTTCAAAGCCCAAACTCCAGAAAAACAGACTCACTTATGCGCTGTGTGTATTGCCAATGCGTGGGAAGCTGCAAGTAAGATTATAGTTTAAAAAAAATTAAAAAAAAAAAAAAAACTCCAGTCCAGATATTGGCTTTTCCTTGGGTCCTTCCGTGCTGCCACCGGCCAGCTCCACTCCGCGTTTTCCATCCTCCCCTCACCTGCCTTTCAGTAGTGGAGGGTTTGATCCTGGGAGCGGATGACTAAAAGCTGCCAGCAGGAATTCCAGCTGCCGCCGGCCACAAAGGACGGTCCTAGGGGGCTCTGAAGTCTGACTCGCCAGTGGGAAAGCCACCTGCTTCACAAGGCGAGCAGCACACCTGAGCTGGCTGTCGGGCAGAGGCAAGTATCCGGGCTGGCTGGCTCCTACGTGGAGATGCTGCCCCGTGGGTGCGGAAAGGGCGCTGCTCCAGCCCGAGGGGCGCGTGGGAGAGGCGGAGAGTGCCGGAGCATCCCTGTGATAAGCACGGGCGCTGAGACTGGGGTTCGGTACTTCTGCAAGCAGTGCTTTTGGTAGAGGGATTTCCGATTCCTGATCTGGTCTCTGCAAGGTCGGGTGTTGTTTTGGGAGCAGGATTGCCATGGGACTACATCACTTAAGAGTGTTTGGGTTTGCATTAGAAGCATGACCAAGTAATGTACCCCACAGGGTCACTGAACAGGGAGTAAGTAAAGAAAAATGAGAATATCTGGCAGAGTGTGTGTGTGTGTGTGTGTGTATGTAGACAGGCAAGGCTGAGATTTACATGGTGTGAACTGCTAAACGTGTTAGGATTTTTGAGACTTGTTTAAAGAAGAGGGCTTCCTTTTTAATTTAGAACAAGTTAATTTGTTATAATAAGGATGCTGATAATAACAATGATAATAATATATAATGCTTTCTATAACAGACACACACACACACACACACACACAAGTATCTGGAAAGTATCACCAAGAAAGAAGCGTGCTTTCATGCTCCTGCAAAATAAATAAAAGAGGATAATTACTATCTTGAGGGAAGACAAAGCATGTAAGTTCCTCAGATCATTATGTTAAATTTACAGTAATTGGTTCTATTTATTTTGCCTTTTTTTTTTAAAGGCAAAGGAGTAAAAATAGCATCAATTTGCCTGTTCGGTATTCCCCTTTTGAAACTTGGCATAGCGTTTCCTGATCCCTGAAGAAGGCTTTAATTTTTCACCCTCATATTTGGCAGGCAGCTCTCAGGACTTTCTTACCTCCCTGTGGGGACGGAATCCCACCGGCAGTCAGGAGAGAACTGAACTGATTCTTGCTTTTCCTTTGCTTGACACCTAATCACACCATTAGCACCTCAGATGTTCATAGCTCTCTGAATAGGCGTCCTTCTTCCCACTTAATCTATTGATTTGCATCACTAACAGTTGAAAGGAAGCTCTTCTTTTGATTAAGAAGCCAGAGAATTAGGAAACCATGGATTCATTCTGGTTATTTATTTAGGGGACTCCCTACCTGACCCAGGCTGTGACTAATGGCATGAGGGCGGAATGAGAGAGAACAGAAACAGCTACTGTTTCTCCAGGCCCATCTTTACTTTTCCAAAACCAGAGAATTAATGAAATCTTTGTAAGGTTAGAGGGAAACTTGGAGCTCCTCTAGTGCGAGTCAAGTTTGTTTCACAAATGGGAGCTCTAGATAGCCCCTGGCTGACCCGTTCTGCATTAGTCTGCAGCAAATCCAGGAATTCAGCGCCCACATGACAGTTCACTCTGATCCTGTAGAAATCCCATTGCGGCCAACCAAGCTCTGAACCAACACAGATCTCATGTGGGAAGGGCTCATCCCTCATGTTCTTTCCAGTTCTACTATAACAGCACTGTACCTCTTGCCAGGCTACACCTACTCATTTGGAATGTTCAAATGGGAAGTTCACTACATTTAATCTATTCAGGCAGGATTTCTTTCTTTTTAAATCAGTATCTGAGCTATACTACCTAGTCCCAGACCATAACAGTACATTTGGAAGACTTTCTTTTCTGTGTAGCTGCTGGCGATCATTTAAGTCCCAAGGCTGCTGAAAATTGGTAATAGAACTAATCACAGCAACCGTTTCTCAAACGGCTGCTGTTTACCATAAACTGTACTAAGGGCTCTATCCACATTGTCCCCATTAATTCTCACTGCATTCTTCAGAATTGCAAGTTATCCCCATTTTACAGATCAGAAAACTGAGGCTTCAGAAAGATGAAGTTACTAGCCCAATATCGCTCACTTTCTAAGTGGGCAGCTTCTGAGTTCTAGATAAATTTTAAATTAATTAATGTGACCTTGTTCGCTCACCGCTGAAGGGTTAAACAACAGTTTAGACAAAATGCATTGGAATTATACGAAACCCTGTATACGTTGCCAACGAGCGCTGGCTCCCCCAAAACCACACTCCACATTCCCACGTTCCACCAATCTCTGATTCAGTGAGACAGAGTGAGAGGGTGGGATGGATGGAAAGAAAGCGGAGGAGGGTGCCCCATGGACCCCAGAAGTGGGAACCCCTTCTCTTCCGGAGGCCTTTGTGTTCTGCCCCATGGAACTGAAAGAGCAGGGGCTTGATGGAGCGGAGCTCTCACCAGTGCGTCTGAAAGGGAAGAGTGTTCGATGTTTTTAATTTATTTTTGTCTGAATCAACCAAGCCCCAGAGCTATTTATGGGGGGAGAACTTGGGTCCCCCATGGAGAGGCCTTTCCAGGGGGTCTTAAGCTCTCTGCTGCAGTGGTTTACCTGTCCTCAAAACTGACTCTCCACCAGGCTCCCAACAGGACAATACAAATGTAAAATTTGTATCCTCAATAAAAAGTCAGAAATGACAACCATTCAGCCATTTTCATCATTTGAAAAGTTCATATTCCTGAAAACTGGCCTGTGATTTCTTTCTGTGTAATCCAAGGGATCGATTTGGGAGAGGCCCGTGTGAAGACCAACATGTCTCAACTTTTTAAAAATTCCTTAATATTTGCTACGTTCTTATTCAATGTACCCTGTCAGTGCGCTTTCTGATGATTTCAGTCAGGGCTGTGTAACTTCAGAGGGTTTAGGGAACAGCCTTCATCATCACCTACTTTCCATTCTAAAGTCTCCATGTATCTGTACATACATGCACAAGGAGTTCCATGATTGCACCGCTTTTATAAATAATTATAGTCAAAATAAGTTTTTTATATTGTCGTCTCAGTTTTCACCTTTTACTCATTGGTGGGCATTTGTTTAGGGACTACATTAAAGCTCACCACTGACCCTAACTGCAGCCGTAGGAAGACAAGCTCTGCCAGATAAACAAATGTTGTGATCGATACTACGCAGTGGGTAGAGAAAGAGAAGAGTTTCTAACCACTTTTAGAAGGAAAAACTACTTTAAAAAAACATGCTAATCCTAAACCTCTCCGAGGTAAATCTGCTTAGAAGACATCAGCCTGAGTTTCTTTACAATGGAAAATGACCTTCACACAAGAAAAGGTTGTCTGAGGTGAAGAAGAAACTCTCTGAAAGGGTGAGGGTGAGAGGCCTCCAGGCTCCCGCCCCACCCACTCTCATCTCCAGTGACATGAATTGGAGATTTCCAATTAATTCTCCACAAAGCGAATGTTCCTTTCCGTTGCTCAAACACTCCCTACTTGAGAACCTGCAGGGACTTAGGACTGGGCTATCCAGAGACATCTCTGAAGTCTCCACTCCTTAGCTTGGTGGTCCACCATTCTACCTCCTTGCCCAGCTTTCTACCAGTGACCCTGTGTTACATCCACAGGGACTGGTGACAGGTCCCATAACATACCACTAACTCTATTTGTTCTCCGGGGCTCAGTGACCCTACTCTCCCAGGCAAAAGTGGCCCCCTCCCCTGCACTCATTGAGCACTTGGTACCTGCCCATATCACAGGACTTCTCAGACTCTAGTTCATTTCAGCAGCTGTCAAAGTATTTTATGTTTGTTTCAATGTCTAGCCTGACCATCTTCAGTATGGGAACAAGGTCATGTTCATCTTTCTAACTTTTCCATCATTCACCTTACCTTCTGCTATTTGAAAATTTCCTAGTACATAGTAGTTGCTCCATAAATCAGTAATGAATTAGGTTCATCATGGGAATTTATTTCCCCAGGTGCAGATAAAGCACACCTAGAATGCTGACAGCACCTGTAAAGGTGATCAGTCCATAACCATGGGGACACGGGAACCATGGAGAGTTGCCGAAAATGGAGATAAGGAAATGCCAACTTTCAAAAATATTTGTTTTAAAAAATAGTTTCCAAAGGAAGCATAGACTGGCAAAATGATGACTGATAAAATTCTGGAATAGATTACTAAATACATGATATGTGAGGATTTAGAGAAGAACCATGTGAATTTTATAATCCAATACGAGTTCCCCAGATCAAGCCACCCCAGGCGAACCACATTTCATTGTAATATGTAGGTTCCGAGGCTAGTGAAACGGAATGCTCGAGACTAGAGATTCATAGTTCAGCGGTGTGTTCTGATCAGTCTAGAGTCATAGTTTATATATCAGGAATGCACATAGCCCGAGGGCTGCTTAACTGGGCTACAGCCGTTGATCACAATCTGATTATAGCCCTAGGAGAGCCTTGGGTGAGAGTGTGATCCCAGGGTAGACATTGTAAAGCCTTCTCAAATGGTCTGGACACAGCATTTCTTGATTTTTAGCAGAGCATTTGACACAATCTGTCATGGTATATTTTTTTATTTATGCAACAAATATTTCTTTATGTGTGCATTATGTGCCAAGTGTTGTATTAGGTGCTTAAGCAGTGTTTGTGGTTCAGAAGCAAATTCTCAGTTTGTTGATGATAAGGAGAACAAAACCCAGTCGAAAATTGATTGCCTGAAATTCCCTTTGGAACCACAGGAAGTCAATTGATTGATTGATGCATGTGTGTTGGGGTCTCTAGGGGTACACTGTGTGCTCTCCCCTCACGCCGGTCTCCACGCAGAGAATCCTTCCCTGAACACCCTCCCTGTAAAAGCACCTTGCCCAGTCGTTTTCTGCTCCTTCATGTTGTTTTATTTTTCTTCACTGCACCTTTCATTCTTTGCAATATCTTATTCACATGGTATTCCTGCTGTTGCCTCCTGTCTGTCCCTTCCTCGGAATTTAGCATGAACACGGGAAGGCATTTCTCAGGGCTGGGCCTTCTGTCCCTTGCTGTTCAATACGTCTATCAGTGACAATTGTTGACAGTTGTTGTCATCAGATTTCCAAACGATGGAAGGTTAGGAGGGGTGGCTGATACGGTAAATAAGGGAATCAAAGATGCATAATAACAGCATATGGGAAAGCACTTTGATAATTGGAAAATTATGATCCAATTTAAGTTATCATCATTATTTTAAGTGACTATAAATCTGAGCCAAAACCAATAAAAATATCAAGGTTAAATATAAGCTCATGCGTTTAGGTTCAAAAAAATCAATTACACAAGTCCAAGATAAAGGAGACCTGAGAGGACAGCACAGTCCACGCAGCGATTTAGCTACGAGGAGGTGACATTAGGGCTGCCACGGTGAACGCACAGTCCCCAGGCCGCTGAGCCAATGCTGGAAATTCTTAAATTGTCATCAGTTAGGGGGCCACACGTGGTGAGGTGGATTTTGCCAAGCCAGAAAGTGCCAGTGGAGGGTAACTGGGAACAGCAGCAGGAAGGAGAGGGGCCTGCGGGAGGCAGGGACCCGCCTTTACCTCTGTGTGGGGCTCGGGCGGAGGAGAAGAGCTTGCGTGTGTGCTGAGGGCTAAGTTAGAACTGCTTGATTCTGGAGGGCAGATTTCCATTCAGGGTAAGGACAATGATGGGAGCTCAGGGCCAAAACCCTGTAACCCACAGCGTCTACACGAGTACTGAGCTTGCTGGCACTAGAAATATCTAGAAATATCTAGAAATATCTGAAGAAGACAATGGGGCAGAGAGGTCAGCTGTAAGAGGGATCCCGGCTTTGGGTCTTTGCTGTTCCAACTCTAACATTACCTCTCTGTTCCAAACTTCAGTATTCTCATTCTGTTCTGACTGATTCTTTTTCTACTTGGTCTGACATTTGATTGAAATACCACTTAGCACACTCAGCAGCCCCTACATGAAAGTGCTTTGAAATCTGCTGGGCTTTGGGGTCTCTGCTGTTACCGTTCATTAAGTCAGCCCCTGCCGTCCCTCTGCGGCGTTCCCCTTCCCCGCCAGCCTGCCCTCGCCGTAAGTTTGACTTCGGCAGCTTTGGCACGTTGTGAGCCCTCTGAACCCTTCTACCACCTTCCGTATTGTGAATATGCACAGGGAGACTCCTTTGTCCTTTTACAGTGATGCCCTGAGCCTGCGGTCCCTACATGACCCGAGTGGAACCTGAACTCTGAGTAGCAAGTGAGTGTATTTTGCCTCGAAAAATTGAGAGAACAACTAAAAAATGCAACTTGGATATGTTTTTATAAGGTATTCCCTCTTTCTCTTCTCTGTACTTCTTTAGAATTTTCACATTTTCATAATACACGAAAATTCTATCTAGTTTCCTTTTTAATGTGAAACATAAGAAAATTATGATTACCTGTAGCCTATACCATTTGTAGTTAAAAATACATTTTCTTAAATGAAGAAAGTCTAGTTCCCAGGGAGCACTTTTCTACTTGCAAAGATCTAACAGTACCAGGTGGTCACCTTTGATATACAGGTTCCAGGTCTCACAGAAACGAGGGCAAACCCAACAGCGCTTCGCCCAGTCTCTCTCCCAAAGATGACAATGAGATAAAATCAACCACCTAAGACAGAATGGTAGGAAACTGCCTCAGTAGGGCTTTCAGGAGAAAATGAATAAACGATGAGAGCAAAACTACCAGCGGGCTAACCCAAGGTGCTTGAAATGTGGGCAGAAGCACTTCAGACTATACAACAAGAATAAAAACACAGAAAGTCCTCTTTCTGCCATTTGTGTCCCACCTCTGTGCCACCTAAATGAACATATATTTGAAAAACGTGAAATTGTCACACTTGTTTTTTACTCAAGTGGCCAGCTATTCGGTTGTCTGGCTGTCAAAATTACACCAAGGAAATAAATTAGGCCTTTCAGGGCCAAAATTTTATCATCTAGGGTGTTGCAGTGAATATAGATTTAAGTAACTCTAGTGTCCTAAAAACATTACAGAGCACCTACCAGGAGGTGGAGCTCACTGTGTGGGGACTCAGGGGAGAGACGAGACGCAGGAGAAGGTAGAAATCGGAACGGGAAGCGGGCGAGTCTGCTGTTGAGGTGGGTGACGGATGCGAAGACATCCCCCCGGGGCCCTCTGGAGCAGGCCAGGCATGCTGAAGTTGCATTAAATCTCTACAGCTCTGAGCTGCCTGCTGCAAACATTCTGGAGTTCTCATCAATTCAAACTTCAACCCCAACTTTTTTTTTCTATCTCAGTGCACCTGTGTCTGAGTAAACTTCAGAAAATCTCTCCCTTGTGTTTTCTTACAAAACTCTTTGGCTGGTTATATCTGAAAATATTTTTTTTTTCAGCAAGTAGTTCTTTTTTTTCCCCCCTAAGCACTTGAGGTTTCAGACTGTTTCTTCCCCAGCAGGGGGATGAGACAAAGAGAAAGCTCTGCTCCCAGCAGCCATCTCATTGATGACGCCCCTGGGTCTGAGGGAGCCCCGGCAGAGATGCGCAGTGGGTTCCGGCAACCTGGCCCTGCTGTTAGAAAACAGCTGAGAGTAAGTCCTTAAAGCCTCATCTGTAGGTTTGAAGGGAGCACGTTACTAGTAAAGCATACATTTCTCCCCAGTACAAAGTAAGATATTTTTTCTGCATTTTTAGTGGATATTTTTGCAAGAACACATTTAGAAAACTATATTAGGCAATGACCCATCATTCAGTTTAATTCCACATCCCTACTGGGTGCCTTCTAGTCTACCATGGGCAATTTAAAATAAGTATGAAGAACATGATTTGTGCTTATGGAGCTCATGGCCCCGTGAGAGAGGCCAGGCCCTAGCAGAGGAGACGGTGACAGCGGGGGGCAGAGTGAGCCCTTGAATAATAATAATAAACGCTACAGGAGAGCCAAGGACGCAGCAGCCCAGGCACAATCACCCACTTGTCTGTAAGCACCTTCAAGGCAAAGACACAGAGTGTACATCTTTCATACCCTAGCCATACCTCCTAAAGCAAAGAAAATAATAAATTATTATAGTTGGCCAATGATTTCATTTCAGTAAAAATGAACAGCTTCAATCACACAGATTTGGGGCAGATTTACTAATTAATGGGATGTGAAATTTTTCATATTCAGATCTAAATTTGTTTTACATCAATATAATCTTTTATAATTATAGACACATAAAATGATTGATAAAATCCAACAATTGTATAATCCTTCACAAAGCATTTTTTGCATCAAAGCCCCTTGGAAATAGATATTCTTTTTAATCCTCATTGCTTCATCCCTCTTTTACTGGCGCCTTCTAAGTAAACAGTAGGTGTCGTGCTAGGTGCTGGGGAGACGTCAGCGAAGAAGGATTCAAAGTCCCTGTTCTTATGGTGCTTTCTTTGGTGAGAGAAAAAACAGCAAACAAGAATGAATAAATACATAAATGATTCAACTCTCCGATAAATGCTATGAACAAAATTAATCTGGCATATGACAGAGCGATCAGGGAGGAGATGAGGTCTCCAGGGAGGATTTGAAGGAGCCAGAGCTGGAGACAAGGTATTCCAGCTAACAGGAACAGCAAGACCAAAGACCCTGGGGTCAGACCAGGCGGGCGCTGTCCTAAGCAGAGGGAAATCAGGTGTGGCTGCATATGGTGAGCCTGGAGGAGGAAAGCAGAAGCCGAGGTCAGAGAGGAACCAGTTTAGAGAGGGCCTCAGGGGCCAGGGCAAATGGTTTACATTTATTATGAGTTAAACGGGAAGTCAGTGGAGGATTTTAAAGTATTGTTTTGGCCTCTATGTGGTGATGGATGGTGGGGAGAGCATGCTTGGAGGCAGGGAGGCCAGGTGGGAGGCCAGTGCAAGAGTCCAGTGGAGAGAGATATGGGCGGCTTCAACTAGAAGGTAATTCATGGAGACGGACAAAAATGGGCAGATTCAGGATGCGTTTTGGAGGTACAGCTAATAGTATCTGCAGGTGGATTTGGTGGGAGGAGTACGGAAAAGGAAGGCACAAATCCCCAATGTATGTGTTGAAACTGAGGCTCACGGGGATTAAGGAGCTTTTGTTTAGCCCACAAAGCTGCACATGGCAGGGCAAGGACTCCAATCTGGCTGTAATTCCCAAATGGGAACTTCTCATTCTTGCATAATGATATGAGATTTGCAGAAAGAAGGGATAAATGAGTATTAAGTCCTATTAACTCCTCGTAATGTATATCTAATTTTTTTTAGGTATGTAGTAGACAATGCGTAACATCCATTCAGGTAGTTAGTCAATTTATGGTTACTTGAACAAGTCATCATTTTCAATGGGATCAATACGCTGTCTCTGACACTAGGTATTTGTAACCACAAAGTGCACTTCAGCTGAATTCCTTTCAGAGGTTGTCCTATTTTCAGAACCAACATTTCCTAGTTATATCATGAATTATTAGAGGGATACCAGGCAACAGATCAAGTTTATCTCTTGTAAGAGCTCTCATTGCAGTAACATGTTTCACAGTTTTATTAAATTGGCCTTGGTAGACAAGCTGCTCTTTAAAATCTATGAGCCACAAATGCTATGAATTTAGATCTGTATTCTCCAGCTGATTTGCTGAGTAATTCAGAAGAGTCCTTTCACCTCTGAACTGTGGGTGAGATGTCCCCAGTCCTTTTATACCAGATCCAAGAACTGAAAAAAGAACTAGAAATATGGATCCCACTGCTAGCAGCCACATTTGTTCATTCATTCCAGATAAATTTTTACTGGGTTCCCAGTGTGTGCCAGGCACTGTTCTAGGTGTTGGAGAGACACAAGAGACATAAGGTCATTACCTTCAAGGAGCTTCTCTTTGTGGGCAAAATAAGCATGATAAATGGACAAGCAAGATCATCACCAGTTTTAATAAATGTTCTTATAAACATCAGTGATAAACATCATGATAGAGAGAAACTGGGCTTCTCAGGCTTGATTTAGGTGGTCAGATAAGCCCTCTGTGAGGACCTCTTAAGCAGGAGGTTGGAAAAATAACAAAAAACAGCCATGGGAAGAGCTAGGGAAAGGCATCCCAGACAGTGAGCACAGGAGGACAAAGCCCTAAGGAAAGTGCTGGTGTATTGGTTAGGATTCTATTGGCTGCTCCAAGAGAGAAATCCGAACTCACCAGAGTTTAAGCGAGATAGATATTTATTTCGCTCTCACTTAGCGGGAGTTCAGGACTAGGTGGACAGTTCAGGACTGATAGGATAACTCAGTAATCCTTTGGAACCCCGATGCTGCTTCTTGCGTGCTGGCGTTCTCAATATGTGACTGCTACCTCGTGGTCCAAGAAGGGTTCTCTACTCCTGCTATCACATCTGCTTCCCAGCCATTGAGAAGGGGAAAGGGGAAGAGAGAGTGTGCCTCTTCCTTTCTGCAGAGGCGTGATACTCAGAACTTGTGCACGCCTTCTCCACCCACACCCCATCAGGCAGAACTTAGTTTGTGACCACACCTGGCTGCACAGGAGGCTGGGAGAGGTCATCTTCAGCTGGGTGGGCACGTGCCCAGCTAAAAATTCTGTTTACAAGGTCAGAAGGGAAGAGCAGATATTAAGGGCCCCAGTTGGTGTGTACAGGGACAGAAGGAGATCAACGTGGCCGCAGCTCTGTGAGAAGGCAAAGAGCGAAAGATGATTCAGTCGGACAAGTGGCAGGCAGGTCATTTGGGGCCAGGTGGACCATGGCAAAATGTTGAATTTTAGCCCAGGAGCAGTCAGACAACACCGTAGGGTTTTAAGCCAGTGAAGTAACATGGTCTGATTTAGGTTTTTACAAGGCCACTCTGGCTGCTGGCTGGAGAATGGGTGAGAGAGGAGCAAAAGTGGAAATGGGAAACGTTTGGGAGACTGTGGTTCCCAGCAATCCTAACAAGCAGGGCTGACTCAGACACAGCGACACAGTTACATAGTCATAGCTTCATGGTGTCGATTATTTAAAGAGACAATGAGCAAAGACTCAGTGTTGGTGTGCCTCTTTCTAAAACATGAGGAAATCCTTTGCACGGACAACTTGCTGGATGAGCGGGTTTAAGGAATTGCATCCCATAGAAGGCAGACTTGAAACCCTGTGAGGTGAATGTGCAGCCAAATTAGACCTGGTGCCCTGGTGGGGACCCTCAGCTGCTTAGGAATGTAGGAAGCACATGAAAGCACCTGTCGAATTAGGGCCCCAGCAGGCTCGGCCTCCCAGGATGTTGGAGCTGGAGGACCTCTGAGCTCATCAAACTCAATCCCATTGTGCTGCAGGTGGAGAAATGGTGTTGCAGTGGAGGACAGCGGCTTGTCCCAGGTCACCTTTAGGTAGTTGCAGAGTCAGGTCAGGAAGCCAGATCTCCCTGCACACACCTGACCAGCCTTGATTTTGTGCTTTCTCCTGAATCACACATGTGCAGTCAAGGTTTTGGACTCCCGGCCAGCATCCCCCTTAGAACAGGCTCCCTTCTTTGCATTTCTCCAAAGTCACCTGCCCTGTATCTCAAGTCATTACATCAATGGCCTTGTCTTTTGGGCAGGAATGGCCAGATTCTGAGGGTACATAAAGTGATTTTGAGGGATTACAACTCAAGTGTGCTGAAATGTTTTGAAATTTGGAGAGAGTGGTCCAAAGATAATAATATGAATTGTGAATGCAAATACTAATAAAGACCCTAGAAAGAGCCCTGGTTGCTAGAGCCATGGCAGCCTGCTCTGAGGCCATGCGGACAGCAGGGTGGGCCCCCAACAATTGTTTGGGGACCATTATGTAACTCATGGTTCCTCTGAGAATGCCCACTGAGGTGATCCCTCCCTCGAGAATTCTGTGCTATGAGATGGGAGAAAACAAAATGGAAGACAGGGAACTAATGACGATTTTATTAAATACCACAAATGTACTTTTACAAAGTCATGGATTCTTATTTGATCATGCAAAAGTATGGATTCTGGAATGATTCATTCCCCCCAGATCCTAGAAATTGCATGAGGCGGTCTGCCTCATTGTCTACAAAACAGTCCCTTTTGTCTCTAAAGAAACAAAAATAAGGCTTACTGTGGCAAAACCTCTTCTACAAATTAACATTATTGATAGGATTCTAAGCACAAGGTTGTCTGGGTCTACAAATTTTCTTATGCAGATGACAATACTACTAAGTATCTCAAATAGAATTATTATTATTATCAAGAGTTTTTCACTAGGGTGAAAGTTTCTTTTAAGTATCTTAATTTTCAGGGATGCATTTTCACACTCACTCTCTCTCTCTCTCTCACACACACACACACACACGCACACACACGCACACCACACATCAGAAACCAAAAAGGAAATCTGCACAAGCTTCCAATTTAAATATTCTACATCTCGATCGGGATGGTTATTACATAGGTATACATATTTGGCAAAACTCATCAAACTGGACATTCCTATATTGGAACCAAAGTTTGGCCAGGAAATTCACTTTTAATCTAATTTCATGTTATTTTGAGATAAATACACCCCTCAGAATAACAAGATTGTACAGCACACAACAGCCTTGTACAATCTGAAAACTCAGATAAACCCAGGAAGTTAAAGCTTTTGGGGTTGAGCCTTAGCACGTGCTAAGAAATATTCAAGAAAACTATTGAAATTTTTTATAAACTGTTTTTAAGCCTGCCATACAAATACTAGCATTCAATATTTTGAAGGAAATCTTAGTTCTAAGTATTTCTTTCTGTCACATTTTTCCGGTTTCTCTTGATAACAAAGGTGATCTTCTTTGAACTGTTTCCATGGAAAAGTGCTGGCATGACCAAATTGTCCGGCTCTGCTGGGATTTAGACACATTCCAGAAGTGGCCGAGGAAATTATGTGGGTACCCTCAGACTGCTGGCTCTATCCAGGACACGGGTGAGGAAACTGAGGCCCGCTCTGACTTTGGACACTGCAGCTTCCTCGGCACCGTGCCTGGTCTCCCCAGAGCTTGTTCTCAGTCGTCCCAAAGAAGAGGGGTCTTGACCTGGAGCGGGAGGGGAAGACTGGGGAGGAAACACCCCTCTCTCTTTCCTAGGACATCCCCCTTCCCTGGGACAACGTCCCCAAGCAGCTCCTTTTTGCCACTTCTCCAGGGTCAGAAACACACAAGTTCTGGAAATAGTCCCTCTTTTTTATTATGTCCCTTTCTGTCTGGTTCTACCTCAGACCTGCAGAATCACCAGGCCACCTGGCTGGTGAGAAATTCCCATTCCTGGGACAGGCCTCTGGACAAACATTAGCCAGCACCCACCCTGGACTCACGTCAGTGCCCCCGGCTCCAGGCTAATGTGGAGGTTTCAGACCCACATGGATTTGGAGGCAGGGGTGTCATTACTGGCAAAACCAAACCAAACCAAAAAAGCTCAAAATTGATCAAAGGAAGGCTTGGCCTTACATGAGATCTGTGTAAAGCATTCAGCATCTGCGTACTCATCGGAAGGCAGAAGTTTAGCAGACGTTGTTATTAGTATCCTTAGAGCTAATCATGGCAATTCCTGACTTAGGGATTGCAAATAAGGTAAACCCACTTTCTTCGTACGTCAGCCCCAGCTGCTCTTTGGGGACACTCACTGCCCAGAACCTCCCAGTGGTCTTTCAGTATTAATATTATAGCATTGAGAGATTTAATTACAAAATTATTTCAAACAGCTGCTTTTTCTGTCTTCCATTCTAAGTGTTAATAGTTTGCTAAGTTAATTTGATTCACTTAATGTCTGTGATTCAATATAATCTCACACAGGACCCTTCCTTTACTGAGAAATAAGCTTGTTGTTAACCTCTGTTTACGAATCTGCTCCCAGTTATTCAAGGACTCTCTAAACCTAAGAGGTATAAATGAACGAACCCAGACAGAGTTGTCACAGGGGAGCGGCAAACTCCCAGCAGTTAACGCTCTGGCTCAAGCATCGTGCATCCCTCTGGAGTTCCCTTGAGCCATGAATCAGCATCAATTTATCCGGCCTCATGTCATTTTTCTGCTAAAAAAATTTTGTGTACTTTGAAAACAAAGTAATATACTGCACAATTGAAGGATAGCAGAATCCAGCAAAGGACCGTCTATATCACAAAGGAGAGTCCCGCAAGCTACATGTTTCACCCCAGTTGTAGGAGCGAAGATCTGTTTTTTGTAACTAGGGGAACTCAGGTCTGTGAGAACCAGCACTGGGTATTGGCAACATGGGTCCTGCCATCTATAAGCTCTGTGACAAGTTACTTATCAGAACTAAGCCTTAGTTCCTCATCTATAAATTGGAAATATTGGTATGTTCCACTGTTATTATTGTATTGTGAAAAGACAGTTACATGCATATGCACATACATGTACACATAGACTACAATGACACTTGTGTTTCATTAGCATTCACAACTCTAACTTTGAAAAATGTTCCTATTGAAAACACAGCATTGGCCAGGTGCAGTGGCTCATGCCTGTAATCCTAGCACTCTGGGAGGCCTAGGCAGGCGGATTGTTTGAACTCAGGAGTTCGAAACCAGCCTGAGCAAGAGCAAGACCCCGTCTCTACTAAAAATAGAAAGAAATTAATCAAACAACTAAAAATATATAGAAAAAATTAGCCGGGCATGGTGGCACATGCCTGTAGTCCCAGCTACTTGGGAGGCTGAGGCAGAAGGATTGCTTGAGCCCAGGAGTTTGAGGTTGCTGTGAGCTAGGCTGACGCCACAGCACTCTAGCCCAGGCAACACAGTGAGACTCTGTCTCAAAAAAAAAAAAAAAAACTATTAAAACACAGCATTGACCTTTTCACTCACTCTTATAAAATCAACCATAAAGGACTGGAAGTTAAGAGAAGTGTATCATATAAAAAATGCCACGTGCACTCCAAGTTCCCAAGCTTTCTTCCGCCCATGCACCCACAGATAGTAACGGCCACTGAAAGTTTCATCATCAAAATGAATAATAGACACGGAAAGCTGCGGCTCCCTGCTCCTGAGGACTGGATGCCTCTTGGCTGACGTCCTGCTTAAGCAAGATCCAAGAGGCGAATGCTAAAGCAATAGAGGCCCCTTGAGAGGGCTCCAATGTGTATTGTCTATTAAACAAGCAGTGTCCTTTATCATATTAATTTTCCTGATGTACTTTCCTGACATTTGTCAGCATTTCCTACTTGCCAAATGACAGACAAGCGGAAAACCAGGTTTTAGAAGTATGTTCATTTGTAAATAAAGTCTCTCCTGGGTCCTCACCTTTCTTTCCATCCCTCCGCTATCACCTTCGGTCACACCCTCACCGCCGCCCCACCCCCAAGACGGCTGGAACAGACTCCTAGCTTGACTCCCACCTCAATCTGTCTCACCTCTGATTCGATTTCTCCCATGCTCGAAAATTTTGTTATGCGCTTTTTACCACCGTTTTCAAAAAAATCCTCAGAGATGCTCCAGTGCTTACCAAATCAATTGTACAGTGATTTGAAACAATGTAGACTGCGGGATGCCTTTCCAGCTTTATCCCGCACCGGTCCCTGGTACTTAACACTTCCCACAACATGCCCATGGTTTCCTGCTGTGGGATATGCCCGTTCCTCTCTCCCATCCTCCTCCTCTTCTCCAATCGTAGTCCAGTTCCGTAATCGTTTCCATTGTCACGCGCTCCCCGCCGGCTTCCCTTGATGCTCTGCCCCAGTCTGGATCAGCAGCTCACTCTTCCGGACGTCCATCATGTAAAGGTGCATCCTGGCCTTTATCTTGTTTTCCCTCAGATAATGTTTTGTTGTTGTCTCAGTTAACATTTATTCTTGACTGTGAGATCCCTGCAGGAGATTGTAGTTTACCTGTTTCTCTGTGCCTCAGGGTGCCAGGCACAGGGCCTTTTTATCTAGAAGGTATTAATATTCCTAATTTCAACCAAATGTACGCACACATAGGAAGTGTGATTTAATGTAAGCATATGGAATCAAAAGGATTACTTTATGGTCAGCATGTGTACAAACACAGAAAATTCAAAACAGGTATTCACGTATTCCTGCTTGTGCAGGAAATTGTATAAGTTGTATAAGTAGAAAAAACTTCATTCCCTCCTGACCTAAGGAGCCCGGATTCCAGGCACTGTACCATGTGACGGAGAAACAAGACAAGAATACATGGTGCCTTCTTTGAGAAGCTTCCAGTCCAGTGGGGAAGGAAAACTGTGATCACATAAATGTAGCAAGCCCTGTTACACCTGACCACTTTGGGGAGGCCAAAAGGGGTACTCCCGATTCAGCCTGGTGGTAGTCCAAGGTGGTTGGACCATTGGGTGAGCTGAGGGTAAGAGGAGACACACAAACACAAGGCTGGAAGAGGCAGGAATCAGAGCACAGAGAGGACTGTTGATCATTTTGAGGGGCATGTGCTTTCTACTAGAGGCAGTGTTGAAGGGGAACCAGAGGATCCCACCACAGTTTTAGCAACACTCCTCCGAATGCGAGGTGGATGGTGAAATGGGGGAAAGAAGGAAAGATGGTGGGCAACCCGAGGCTATCGTGATAACTCAGACAGGCAGTGAGGCCAGCTTCTGGGAGAGGGGAGAGAGGAGAGTAAGAACTCCAGAGTGAATGGGTGGGAAGAACCTCTCGTGGGAGGAGGCGGCGACTGAGGAGGTCTCATTCACTCCCTAGGTTGTCCAGGCTGGAGAGACACAGCACCTGTAGAAATCACAATTAGGGACTCTGTACTTTTGCCTAACTTTCTGGAGATAGAACAGGCTTCCCTTATGTCTATTATTCAGCTCATGGATATTCTGCATTCTGATCGGAATGCATTAGAGCACAGCAGTTAGGAGCAAAGTAACTGAAGGGTTAAGGTATTTAACGTCTGGAGGCCTGTTTCCTCTGTAAAATGAGAAGGAAGACAGTAATAGCACCCATTTCACAGAGGAGCTCCAAGAATTAAAGAAGTTAATGCACGTAAATTGCTCAGCATAGGGCCCTGCATAACATATGTGCTCGAGACTTAAGTTATTATTGTTTTCCTGTATTATTGGTGGGTAAGGATGAGCAAAATGTAAGGGTTTCTCAGCTCTTCTGAAATACAGCCACGCGCTGCATAGCAATGTTTTGGTCAACAATAGTCTCCATATAACATGATGGTCCAATAAGATTATAATATGGTTATTTTTACTGTACCTTTTCTATGTTTAGATACACAAATACCATTGTATTACAGCTGCCTACAATATTCAGTACAGTAGCTTGCTGTACAGGTTTGTAGCTTAGGAGCAATAGGCTATACCATGCAGCCTATGTGTAGCAGACTGTACCATCTAGGTTTGTATAAGTGCACTCTGTGTTTGCACAATGATGAAATTGCCTAATGATGCATTCTCAGAAGTATCCCTGTTGTTAAGTGATGCATGACTGTACTTGCTACAGTTGCAACATGAGCAAAACTGCCCTTCTTCAATGCAAATAAGGACACTTTGCTATTTAGATGCACATTCTATACTAAATTTGAAGAAATGGTTTTGCCTTTTTACAGGGAGATCTGGAGATTCTGCTCTTATATCAAGAGGGGCTTGCATGTAACATTCATTCTTGTATGTGTGCCATTCACCTCTGGATCATTGTCAGAATTCAGAAATTAAAGGTGCAGTCAGTTACGTTGCTAGAGAGATGGAACATTTAAGTGAGTCTCTGTAAGTTTCTTTTGAGGGAAGTGTCTTCTTTTGGAAGGCCATTCAGAAAATTCGCTCTCTAGGATGGTGTCGATTTATTAAACTTTCAGGGACATTTTCTAATGGAAATGTTCTAAGTACATTTAAGGTAGGCTAGGCAAAGGTATGTTTGGTAAGTTACAGGTATTAAATGCATTTTTAACTTGCGATATTTTCAATTTACAATGGATTTATCAGGACATAACCCCATTGTAATTCAAGAAGCATCTGTACTCTGTACACGTGTTTCCTTAGGACCTTTGCAATAACTGTCCCTTCTGTCTGGAATGCCTTTTCCCTGAATAAATACATGGCTTCCCTTCACTTAATTCAGAACGCAAATGTAATCTCAGCAGAGTGGCCTTCCCTGCTCATCCTATCTAGAATAGTATCTCTCCTTCTCACTCTATCCCTTGCCCTGCTTTAATTTTCTTAGTGAAATATCATTTCAAAACACTAGACTTTCTCTAAGGAAAGGGCAGATATTTTGGTTATTTCTAAATTGGTTTTTGAGCTCACTTTAAAGAAATAGACCTTTTGTCTTTTGTTTATTCATGCAGTCATTAATTTGTTCAACAAATCATATTACTGTCTAGCATATTATAAGAATATACATTATATTAGATTAAATCATGTAGTCCTTGAAGGTAGAAATTGTCTCTTTTTCAGCACTGAATCCCCACCACTTGGAATGTAGTAACTACTCATATGCTTCAGTGAATGAGATTCCAGAAGAAAGTTGATTTGTGTAAGACTTTTATTTCAATCTTGTTATATGCACAATTTTTCCATGGAATCTTGCCCAAGGCCAAATGTTGAGAAGAACTTGTACAAATAGTAGATAACATTATGCCCAAAGAAATATACTCTTTTGAGGACCATAGCTGTTGCTTGCAAATTGAACAATGCTGGTAGAGATAACAAAGATGATTTTCAGGAGTGAGAGAACATCAGTGGTTTGTGATTTCTAATTACTCTTGCAGAAAGGCAACCACATCGTAGAGAACAGTAGCACAGTTTTTTACTCCCCCTGTGTAAGACAGAGGCAAGTGACCCAAAAGAAAGGTGACCTCAGGCCCTTTTTCAAAAATGAGAAATCCAGGGCTGCTTGGTAGCTGTCTCCATAGCATGTTAAAACAAAATTCCCAGTCAAGCCTCAAGGCATCAAGAAAAGGCACCAAATATGTTCCCAAGGGCTGACATATCCCTTAGGCTCCGTGGGCCTACAGTACTTTTAAGGACCCACAAAATTGGTTTAATTTCACTTAAAAGTAGAAGAAATAAATGAACGTTTAGGTTAAAGGAAAAAATGTTTTAATATATCATTATTATCATTATATTCATCTTCATAGTAATGCAGTCCTAAAATATTTTTTATATTTTTTGTTTGGAGGAAGGGCCCTTGAAAGTAAAAATGCCTAGGGCTTGTGAAAGTGGTAACAGGACCCTGGTATTCAGTCTCCTTTGCTTAAGGGAGCATTCTGGACGGATATTCAGCTACAAGTACTGAAACGCGCTCATGCCAAAATAATTAAATCCTCCGTTATTCAGAAAAACACCTTTTCCAGGCAGATTCATTCCCCCAAGATGTCTAGGATTCACAGTACTGTATTTTAGAGGAGAGATTAATGCAATTGCCCCATGAAATATTTTAAGCTCTGATCTGTTCTAAAACAAAGCACACAGCATGACGCCAAGAGAAAATGAGTGCTAAGAAAAAGCATTTTCTTCAAGGCGCCACAGCCACCGTAATTTGCACCTTCTGAAGTGGTGATAGAAGCGCCCTCAACATGTACAGACAGAAGAGTTGAGATAATGACAGGGCTAGGGACTGTGCCCAGCTGGGGAAATAAGTATGCAGCCGAAACGAAGCCCCCCGCCCCAGCAAACATTTCAGAAAGAGCCCTTCGTCTTTTGTTAAAAGTAAAATGAAAATCGACAGCCCTCTGCACCCCACCTGAGCCACAGAAGTCACTCGAAGTAGGAGAATCAGAGACAGCTGCAGGCTCAGCGCCGCTCAGATTAGCTTTGTTCTTCCTTTTCTTTGTACTCTGAATAGTTCTGACTCGCTCCACAAGGAGCAATTACCAATTCACAAGGGAATAAATCGTCAGTTAAAGTGGATTTTCTGAAAGTTGAGGGGGGAACGGTTATCACTAAGTTAAGTATAAAATATTATCTCAAATACAGGGAGGGTTCGGTAGAGCCCTGGAAAGCTCCTAACTTTCTAGAGGAAACTCCCAGGTAAGTCTCCCGAAGTCCTCCCCTGGTATCCAGGCAGCTGGATAACGTCTTAACTGATGGGGTTTGGAGGCAAATTTTGTGGGTTTTCACGCTGGCACTTTCTAGCTAATGTGATCTGGATCCGGTAGTGAACTTCAGTGAGCATCAGTCAGAATGGGTCCAAAATTGTACCAGCCTTAGCGAGTTACTGTGAACATTATTAATAAGACACCATATTTAGAATCCCAAGCATGCATCTAACACATGGAAATAACTCAGTGACTCTTCAGCTGTTATCATCATTAAGACACAGGGAGAACCCAGACCTGATAGCAAAACTGCCAAAACTCAGGTTTGTGAGAAATGTTGATGTTCTTTTTTTTTTTTTCTTTTTTTTAATACTTCTGCCACATTCGCTATGAGACGACATTCATGTTTTGGAAATAAAAGTAAGGGGTGAGAATCGCCAAGAGGCAGCAGAGGGCACAAACCAGCCTGCCAGGCTCTGGGCCCTGTGCATGTGGATGTGTCTTCCAACTTTTGAGACATCTTTTTAAAGGTTTTAGCTGATTCGAGCACTTTTCAGCTAAATTATCAGAACATCCATAATCTAATTTCAAATAAAGGTTATTATACTGTCCCTCAGTTTCATAGCTTCCTATTAAGAGGGTTTAAAACTCTATGAAAGAAAAAGTTTAAGTCCCAAGAGAGATAAAGTTTTGCTGGGATGTCTTTCAATCCCATCTGGGGGAACGCACAGTTTAAATAAAAATTGATGAAAAAGAGTATGTCTGTGGAAACGACGAACTCTAAAGGGAAAGATGTATTCCGAATGGCCCATGCTAGTCCTGTCCCTGACCCACGGCGCCCTCTTCCTACCCCTGTTTTGGTTCTCTCAAAAATCTCAGCTCTAGACTGAAGCAGAAGGACATAAAAATGTCTGTTTCCAAAGCTCTGTGGCTCCCCGGGATGTTTCTGGTTCCACCAGTCTTTGTGACCCGGTGTCCTGGTGGCTGGGTCCCAGAAAGGGAGCTCTGTTCTCCAGGTGCCTGAAGCCTGAGGCTGAGCACCCGAAGCCCTCCACACGGAGGGGAGTCAGGGCCAGTTCACAGGGTGCGACCCCTCTGCCCCACCTCCCAACGGAGTGACCTTCGCCAGGTGGCTTAACTCCTCAAGCTCAGTTTCCCTTCTGGGCAACAAAAGGTCACTAAGCCCACCTCATGGATCTTTCGTGGAGATTTAGATAAAGCATCGGGTCTGGCACATGGGGCAAAGTCAGGAAACCTTCCCTCTTCCTCACAGTGCCGCCCAGAATCAGGGTCTGAGGACTTGCCTTATCCTTTGGTGGCTTGTCCCCCAGCCCCGCAAGTTCCCTGCCATCATCCCCCAGCTGGCATGATGTCCAGGATGCTCAACCGCCCTTAGCTTATAGGCCACCCTCTCCACCTGCCCTGGGTGACCCGATCACGTATTTGCTTTCTGGATGCACACTCCTGTTGACCATCCTAGAGTAAAGCCTCCAGGACACGTCTAACCTTGGTCCCCTATGACAGCCTTTCCAGTGTTTGACAGCTGAGACTGTAAGCCTCCTTAGTTGCCTCCCCACGCAAAACACCTGCAGCGCCTTCAACTTGGCTCCATATGACACTGTTTCAAGCGTGGTGGCCGCCCCCTGAACACAGGCTAGTTCATTACTTCTGTCTTGTTCAAGATGCTCTGTGCCGAACTAAACCCCTCTCTGGGCTTATTCTGACCACTACGGGGGATGGTCTCAGAAACCGCTTCCTGAATTAGAATCTAAACTCCATCCTTCTCATGACTCAACCACATCTCACTTGTAACTCCTAAATCATGTATAATGAACGAAAATACCCTGATCCTGAGGGCGGGGTGGGTGGCTAGGTCTGTGCAGTTATCAGGTGCGCCGTATACAATTCGATATCGAAGGTGATTTTGGGGTGGGGTGGGGTGCTGGTGTTTCAGCTGTGGAAATTAGGTAGTAGTTTCTGCTAGACTTTATCTCGTTAGGTCTAAGCCATCATTTAGCCTCTCACAGTCCTTTTGGTTCATGATCCTGTCATCATGTGTAGCCACCCCTTTTCACTAAATGACACATTGGTCACATGCCATTGATGTCCTTACCCAAATTAATAAAATAATAAAATGCAGGATTGGAATCCTACCATGAAAATTCACCAAATTGAAGCCAATTTCTACCCATTTATCAAATTCCACCCACTGTTCATCTCATGAGAAATCTATTTTTAAAATACTGTCATGCATCACTTAATGAGAGGGATACATTCTGAGAAATGTGTCATTCAGTGATTTCGTAGTTATGTGAACATCATAGAGGGCACTTACACAAACCTAGATGGTACAGCCCACTGCTCCTAGGCTACAAAGCTGCACAGCATGTTACTGTACTGAATACTGCAGGCAATTGTAACAGAGTGGTATTTGTGTATCTAAACATGTCTAAACATAGAAAAGGTACAATAAAAATATGGTATAAAAGATTTTTTTAAAAGGGCACACCTGTATAGGACTCTTACCATGAATGGAGCTTGCAGGACTAGAAGTTGCTCTAGGTGAGTCAGTGAGTGAGTGGTGAGTGAGTGTGAAGGCCTGGGACATCACTGTACTCTACCATGGACTTTATAAACACTGTACACTTAGTCTACACTAAATTTATAGAAAAATATTTTCCTTCTTTCATAATAAATAAACATTAGCTTACTGTAACTATTTTACTTTATAAATTTTTTATTTTATAAAGTTTTCATTTTCTTAAAAACTTTGAATCTTTCATAACACTTAGCTTAAAACATATTTACAGTTGTACAAAAATATTTTCTTTATATACTTACTCTATAAGCATTTTCTATTTTTATAATTTATTTTTTATTTTACTTCTTAAACTTTTTTGTTAAAAATTAAAACATAAACACACACATTAGCCTAGGCCTACACAGGGTCAGGATACATCACTGCCTTCCACCTCCACATCTTGTCCCCCTGGAAGGTCTTCAAGGGCAATACACCCATGGAGCTGTCGCCTCCTGTGGTAACAGTGCCATCTTCCGTAATACCTCCTAAAGGACCTGCCCAAGGCTGTTTTTACAATGAACTTTTTTTTACTAAGTAGAAGGAATACACTCTAAAATAATAAAAAAAAAGTATAGTATAGTAAATACTAGGCAATAGAAATTTTTCAACTCCATTATAATCTCATGGGACTACCCTTGCACGCGTGTTCCATCACTGACCAAAGCATCGTTGTGTGACGTGTGACTGTACTACTCATACATGTTGTCATGAGCCCAGATGTATCTGCGTTGACCATGAAAATGTCATGAGAGACTTAATAAAATGCTTTGATGAAATTTAGATGGCGTCTGTCAGTGTTCCCCAACCTAGTCGGCTGTTACCCCAATCTGAAAATAAATGAGTTGGTTTTAGAGGTATAGCAAAGAAAAAGGCATTGAAGGGGAGGACCACACTTATGTACCCAAAGGCCTCCCAGTCCGTCTCTGGACTCCCTTCCCTGGTAGCATCCAGGGAGGTTGCAGTGCTGATGTTTAAATTTACCCCATGATCCATTCGAGCCTCAAGTTCAGCCTCAAAGCTAGGCTTTTGTCTTCTCAGCATCGTTTCATATGGGCAAGGTCCCACGATTTGAATTCTTTCTTAGTTAATTATGTAACATGGAGTGCAAATTAAGGGACCCACCCAGTACACTTTCTGGAAACATTTCACCCCTTCTCTTTCTGTGTGTTTGACAGACCTCATGCCCTGGGAAAACCATTACTTTCCATCCCTACCTCAAGTCATCTCCTAGCACTGATGTTTATGCTTTCATGCAATGTTAGTCCTCAAAGGGTTTTTTTCTCTTGGCTAAGATTAGTTTTAGGGGCCTCCTGGGATAGGAATTACCAGACATGTGAGAACAAAGGAAAGAAACCACTTTTTATTATACTGGATCATTCAATTTGACATTATCTGGAAATAGAAAAATTTGCTAACACTCTTTCCCTAGCCTGTATTTCTTCATGCTGCGAGTGAAATGTATGAGGTCAACATCTTTCTCTCCTTCTTTCTCCATGGTCCCAAATTCCCCTGCTCCCCAGGGTGTTAGCTTCAGATGACCCCCTGCTAGACTTGGCTGGTGTACCCTCCAGTGGCTTGGAGAAGAATTAAGGAAAAAAACCTGAAAACTGAAAATGATTGTTTTTATGGTGTTGGCTACAGTTTAACATGGCTTTCCAAAGCCCAAAAAATGTTTTATCAAAAGTGGGTCACACACAGACAGACATTATTTTCTTGTACTACATTTCAGTTTGGTAATTTTGTACATAGGATTCTATTTCTGCTGCTACCAAGTTAAAATGCAAAAGCAAGAAGTATGTTAACAGGGAAAAAACCCAAACTCTGTAAAATAAGTTAAAGAGGTTTATTCAGAGCAGAATGTGTGTGGCCAGCCCAGAGCACATGGCCTCAAGAGGTCCTGAGAATGTGCCCAGTGGCTGGGTTACAGTTTGGTTTTATACATTCTTGGAGACAGGAATTACACATAGGACCTAAGTCAACAAGTGGAGGGTACACGTTGGTTTGGTCCAAAAAGGCGGGACATCTCAAAAAGGAGGATTACAGGTTAAAAGTAGGTTTAAAGATTCTTTAATTTGTAATTGGTTAAAGAAATGAAGCTTTGTCTAAAGGCTTAGAAAGTTTTAACTTAAGATAAGGGAGTCTGTTCATCAGAGACCATCCACCGGACATTTACTGAAACTCAAGTGCTCTGTTAAGTAAATTGATGGCCTGCAGGTGTGGTTATAGCGTGTCCTGTACAGCCTGGGCCTGTTAATGATTTAGCACCTTATCGTTACAAAGGATCTCTCCAAGAAAGAAGGGGGACATGGTGAGTCACGTCTGACCTCCCTTCTCTTGGCCAGCAGCCCAGCTTTAGGGTTCTTCTGGGGTCCCCTTGGCCAAGAGGGGGTCCGTTCAGTCAGCTGGGGGACTTAAGATTTTATTTTAGTTCACAAGTAGAATAAACCCCAGTGTGTTAGAAGCAGGCCTGTTCATTTCCAGCTCACAGGAAACTCAGGCCACACATCAGTGTTCTGTTTCCAGTAGCAAATAGCTAGGACACATTTTTCCGTTTACCAAAATTCGAAGAAGTCAGATCAGATCTACATTTCTTATGAAGTAAATCACCAGCTCTGTGGTTTAACTGACAGGTGCGTCCATTATTCTGAAAGGTCTTATTACTTTAGGCAGAGCCTGTTATTCTTAGCCCTGAAAAATCACACCATGTAATGTGGCACCTGGGGCTGCAGGACAGGGACACCAGCACCTTCCAGGCTTTCTATGTTATGTCTGAAAACTTGAAACATCCAGGAAAAAGTGGAAAACCCATCTTTCAGATGTGTGTTCTGCACAATGCCAAATGTCTGGTGTTTTGGAAACATCTAAGGGATCATGTCTTCTCTTTTGTATCAATGTCCTTGATACTGTGTAATTACAACGAAATTATAAGATTAACCAGAAATCAAAATAAGTTTTCTATTTTCAGACTAGATTTTAGGAATGGGAATAACAATTTCAACCTATTTAGTATCCCCAAAATCTCAGAAACTGTGATAAATCGATATAAATAAAAGGTAATACTTTACCTTTCTGCAAAATAGCATAGCAGGCTGTATGAAGACATTGCTTTTTATTGTTGTCTTTGGGAGGGAAAAAGCATCGAATTTTGTTTTATGAGTCCTTAGAAAAAGATTTGCAAGTTAAAATGTAGCAGAGACAGGGGGAGGAGAAAAGATTCTGCTGCTCCCAGCATCTGCCTGTGTAACTGAGCTAGCACGTGCCGTGGGTCAAGAGCTATTTAAATTACACCTGCATATTTTAGTCCCTCCGTCCTTCATAAGAGAGAAAAACATCTAATAAATACAATGAAATTTCAATAGTGTCTTTTTTTAGGGGATTAATAAGATGTCACAGGATATAATTACATACATCAATTATGTATACGGATTTGATTCTGGTTGTGCCTCTTTTGAAAGGCAGCTGACTGGTCAGCAACCGCAGCCTGTGAGCCCAGGAGCCGATGCTGAGCCTAGATGCCAACACTGCCCTGCCCCGGCCTGGTGTTGCTTATTTGATCACGTTAGAACTGAGGAGTGAGGTTCATTTGATTTTATTTTGCTGCTCGTTTTTGTTTTGTTGTTATTTCCCATTTATTCATTCCACTGGCCCATTCAGACTCCTGTCCATACAGCAGTGGCCAGATGGGAACAGAATGTAAACTGTACCCACGCTAATTAGCACGCATCCAGCTGCTCTCAGCGAGGCCGTGTGCTCAGCCCTGACGGTGGGGGCTGCAGCTGCGATGGCCGCCAGGCCGGCAGCACCTGGCCATGTTTTCAAGCATTGGTCAGGTGGCTACTCACTTATCCCAGTCTGATTTTCCAAGAACTATTTAAAACTTCACCCAGGCAGTGATTTCAAACCTGCTTCCTACTTACGCCCTTAGCTGCCCAGAACCGCCGCTGCCCGGGGAAGGCGTGTGGGGGTTTGCATAGCAATGAATATTCAGCATTCATAGCTGGCATCAATTTCAGAGCAATACAGCAATGCTGTCAAAGATGAGCCCATTTCCAGGGAGAGACAGATTTCCAGGTAACAGTAGTTCTGGAAATAACATACAATGATCTACTGGATCTAAATATGCTACTTCTTCCTCGTTCAAGGCCATATTCTATACCAATTTGCCCATGAAGCTGACAAACTCTGACCACAGAAAACTGTGACTGTGCCCAAACTTCCACAATACTCGGTCCCATCCCACACAACCAAACTCTCAATGGCAGACTGTTTAATAAGTGGTTTCACTTTTAGACAGTCCCTGGATTACAGTGGTTCGACTTATAACCTTTCAACTTTACCATGTTTCAAAATCGATATGCATTCAGTAGAAAGTGTACTTTGAGTACCCATACCACTATTCTGTTTTTCACTTTCAAAGCTTTGTTATAAAATGCGTGTGTGTTAGATGATTTTGCCTAACTGTAGACTAATGCAAGTGTAAGCACGTTTAAGGTAGGCTAGGCTAAGCTGTAACGTTCAGTAGGTTAAGCATATTAAATGCATTTTTGACTTACAATATTTCCCCCTTACGATGGTTTTATGAGGGTGTAATCCAATCATAATTCGAGGAGCATCTGTATATTCATTCCTGCAGTCATTGGGTGATTACTTTGTGAAATGCATTATTTTAGACATATGAGGGAACACAAAGAGAGTGACATTCAGTCCCAGCTATCAGGGAAACTTTAATAGAGGCACAAATGCAAGCCACTGGCCCATCCGAAGAAAGAGGGAACACAGCAGGCAGTTAGAGCCGGGAGCAGAATCCAGGAGGAAGCCAGGCTGAGCTCTCTTGCTGAAGCGCTGGGGGCTGGTGGTGCTGTGAAGTGAAGGACAGTGACTGGCACCACGTGTGAAGACAGGGGAGGAGGATGGATTCCAGGGGGGCGGAACAGAAGCTCTTAAGGCAGAACATCAAGGGATTTGGAGGAGCAGCAAGTTCCTCCACAGCAATGGTCCCCAAAGAAGTGTCACGTCAGGACCAATGTCACAACTTTTGCCATTTCTGGTTAAATTTTTGCCATTTCTGGTGACCTCCTTTACTATTATTTATTTAATATTTTCCTTTAAATGGACTCACCATTTTTACTTAAACAAACATGTTACAAGGAAAAAGTTTATGTTAAAGAGTTGTCATGCTGCCATGAAACGAAATAGCAGTATGGCTTGCTGTCACGATGAAGTAGTGCTCCAAATACATACTATAGGAATAGAATGGAATCCACTTCTGTTGCCCGCTGAAACGTTCAGGTCCGTGATCTGCTTTCTCCTTGTAAAAAAGCAAAATACGGGTGTGGTGACAGGGACAGCCCGGGCCCAAACTGAGCCAACCCAAGACTCCCGGAAGGACTGCAAGGGAGTGGAGGAAGGATAACTTCCTCACCCTCTGATTGGATGTAGTTTAACTCCCGGTCTGTGAATTACCTAAAACCACCCCAAGTGCCACCAGTGGGACGTATCCCACCCCAGGACAGATGGAAGGAACGGAAGGGCACACCGCACTGTGGCGCCAGCCATGCCTGCAGTCTCTGCAGAGCGACAGTGAGCTCCGTGAGGGCGGGGACCAGGGGCGGCCATCTGTGTTGACCCCACAGATGCTAAGAGGGGTGACTTCCACAGCCCCTAGCACAGTGAGGGCACACAATAAATACTTATCAAAGGTCTTAGGTCTCACTGACATTCTAAGATCTTCTGGCTCTGTTTCTTAAAAAGCAAAAAATTATTATAAGTTCATAGTGATAATTGTATTTCATATTATCACATTCCCTCCCCACCTAAAAAAAAAGAAAGAATATTGATAAGAAACTAGAAAGTGTAAAACCTAACAGAAATCAGCTGGTGAGGAGATGCCATGGGATACACAATAAGAATATACAGGTGAATTCAAATAGTCTCAAAGGAAAATGAGGACTCTCTTTTGCGAAGTCGCGTCCAAAGGCGTGCCCAGCGGCTGCAGAGGCCCTGGTGCACAGCCCCAGCACAGTTCTGTCCTCAGTGGAGCTGGCTTTGTTCTCCCCGTGTTTCCTGTTCAGGTGCCTTTTCTCTTTGCATTTCTCACAACACCCCTGCCTGTCACTTGGCATTCGGCGCTGAACAAGAGCGAGCGGGGAAGCCTGCTAATGGATTGCAAATGTGATTGCCGCATTGCCTTAAAAGTACTGTCACATTTCAGCATTTCATTTCAAGGTTTTACCCGGAATTGTGTCGGTATTTTAAGTGGGCTATTTTCTGTAACCCATATCATTATGAATAGGAGACATTAAAGTACTGATTGCAGCTTGAGGATTTAATTTCAGAAGTGATTATACTGCATTTCTAAAATTTGCATTTTTAAAGCAGGTTTCCCCCAAATAATGCCTTGGCCAATACACCTCCGTGTGGAAAGTGGTTTCTTACGGTAAATGTTTTTTTTAATATTTGATTTCAGTATGAGGCCAGTCCAATCAATTTTATAAATTAACATAATTTGCTTACAATAAACTCAAATCTACTAAAGTGATTACTATCATTTGTAGATGTTCTGAAGAAATATGGTCTTTTATTTCAGACAAGCATTTACAGAACTTGCTGGTGCTTGAAGCAACAGTCCCCAGACTTTTTGGCACCAGGGACCGTTTTCATGGAAGACAATTTTTCCACGGGACGAGGGTGGGGTGGTGCTGGGGTGGGGATAATTTAATGATGATTCAAGTGCATTATGTATATTGTGCACTTTATTTCTATAATTATTACATTGTATAGTGAAATATTTCTACAACTCACCGTAGGTTGGGGGCCCCTGCTTTAAAGGATGCTGGCAAAGATTTGATATCAGTTCACCACATTTTTAATAAAAACCAAATGATTGGCTCAGGCACTAATAAAACATGGTCTTAAAGGAGTTCTAATAACCATTTAAATTTTTTCTAAAAACCTCACTATGCCATTTCTATAGAGTCCCTGATTAGAAATGCCAAAAATCCACATGTATATGAAAAACAACATAATGTAACCTATTTTTCAGAGAGAAATTGAGACTAATACAAAACATCTGACTTCTGTTTTTTACATGAAACATAAATGTTTATTCATTGAGGCAAAGCCTTAACTTCTCTAAGCCTCAGTTTCCTCATCCGTGAAGTGAGGGTAATCCTCTCTAGCTCAGAGGGTTGTTAGGAGACTTAATGAGATTCTGCATAAAAAGTACTAAGCACAGTGCCCCACGCATGCACTGACCTTGGCTTATAGTAGAGGGTCCAATATTATTATCATCACATGGCCCTGAGTTGGAACCATCAGGTCCTGAAAAATCAAGAGCATCCATTGCAGTCTTGGCCTCCCAGGGGACTTGTCCCAGCCAAGAGTCTTTAGGAAAGAGGCACATCAACCAGATTTGGCAAACTCTCCAGATTTGGAAATACCGGTTCTGCCCTCCTGGCCATCAGAATCCTTGTTTTTGTGAGCCAGTCACCTTTCAGGAAAGGAACAGCAGTTAAAACACTGGGGATTTTCCCCAATTGGGGAAAACACAGGAGAAAAGCTAACAAGAGTGCAAGCACCCCAGAGAGAATGGGAACGTGCAAGTAGGTCATCCGCCAGGGCCTGTTCTGCCGTCCAGCCCCAACCCTCTGCCCGCTCAGCTGACATTTCTACCAGTGCCCGAAGCCCAAGGCCTGGGCCCGAGAGCCCCTGCTGCCTCCCACTATTCCTCTGTCCCTGATCCACCATCAGAGCCCCAGTTCCCAGGCTCCCCCCTCCCTGGGGGCCCCCTCAGAGGGAGACACTAAGGGGAAGACAGCTCTTTAAGAAGTGGGGACCCCGCGTTAAGTAGCAAGCCCTCAGAGAGTTGTGCTTTGAAACTGTCAGTTTTCTGCAGTGTCACCAGGAAGCCTGCCCTCCTCAAAGTTTAGAAAACTGCATCAGGGACCACATGAAATGGAGGAAGAGTCAGAAGTTCCCTACCCAAATCTCTAGCAGAGGAACCAGAACTGAAACTGACTCACGATAGGTACTATAACAGCTTTAGCAAGAGGCGAGTGCAAGAGGATGCTGGTGAAGAACAAGGCACTTCCTCCAGGTCCACAGCAGAAGCCCATGGCAAAAAGAAGAATCCTTGTCTTAGCGCGGGGACTTGGCAGGGGCCGGAAGGGCTAATGCAGCACTTGCTCAGAGCAATTGCACTGCTGCTGCTAGAATTATCTTTCTAATACAGTTCTGATCACAGTCCTCTGCAGCTCCAGCATCTTTGAGTTTTCCACTGAAATAGAAGCATCTTAACTCGGCATTCAAGGCTCTTCCCACTCTGACTCCCCATAGTTCCCCGAACATAACAAAACCCATAACAAACTCGGCCTGGAGTTCTCTCTCCTTTCATCCTCAAAACCTAGGTCTAGTGCTACCATTCCTGGAGCACATTCCAGAACCCCATGCAAACTTGCTTCCCTGATAATTTTACTGGATACATGGCTTGTTTTCTCAGCTCAGAAAATCACAGTGGTTAAAAGGCTCTGGGGTCAGTCTGCCTGGCTGACTAGCTGAGGGATCTTAAGCATTTAAGGGCTCCTACAAGATCAGTTTCTGTTAAGTGGGTTCTAAAACTTGGAGCAGAGGGCAGAGAAGACAGTACGGATTTAGTTGGTGCAACAACGCGTGGTTATGTCACACATCGCTACCTCTGGAATGGCCTCTTCAGATGCATCCCTGAGTTGAGGGTCAGTTTGGGAAGACGTTGAGTTTACTGGCTGGGGGAGGTGGTGATTCATAAATGCACATGTGTGTTGTGATTGAGTTGGGAAAGTTTCTTGACTTCCAAAACCTCCGTCGGATACTAGCAGGGATTCTGCAAAGGGGACTGGATTCTGAAGAAAGCAGATGCCTAAATTCAGGACTTTTTTCTTTCTTCTTTTCTTTCTTCTCTTTAATAAAGAATTCTAAATAAGAAAATAAAAAGGAGGTACGAAACAGAACCATAATTTGCCAGGAGGGCTGAGCAGGGGACCTTGTTCAATATGTTAAGAGGGTCAGGGACGCATCAGAAAAGCCAAGGAGAAAAATCAATCAGAACCGAGTGAGTGTTGTTAGTTTCAGCGATGTCTCAAGTAGCCAGAAGGTACTTACAAATGTGTTTTGTTTTATCAAATAGTCTTACTCTCATCCATCCATGTTCTCTAGTAACACAAGGTTCTTTTAAAGTGACGTTTGCAGCCTTAAGCCTTATTGAGTCATTAATATTTTATCTAAAACAATATAACACCGCAACCCTGGCAGTAAGGTTTGGACACAAGTATACAGTGCACTTGCAAAGACAAGTACATCGTATGCCTGGAATACAGTGCATGGTGTAAGGTTTTTATTTTCTTTCTTTTTCTTTTAGAAACAGGGAAGATTGACCAAGAGATTCACAAATACAACACCCCGGGATTCACGGGTTGCCTCTCGCGAGTCCAGTTCAACCAGATCGCCCCTCTCAAGGCTGCCTTGAGGCGGACCAACGCCTCGGCCCACGTCCACACGCAGGGAGAGCTGGTGGAGTCCAACTGCGGGGCCTCGCCGCTGACCCTGTCCCCCATGTCGTCGGCCACCGACCCCTGGCACTTGGATCACCTGGATTCAGGTAAGGTCTACAGCAAGCGTGGGCAGATTGCTTTATTTCTTTAAACCTCAGTTTCCTCTACTATAAAATGAGTTTAATAACAGAACTTCACTGGTGATATTGCTGGAGGATTAAGAAAGAGCCAAGGAGCGTGTGAGCACAAGCGCTCTCAGTGCAGCGCCTAGCGTGGCAGAAGTACTCAGGGCCAGAACTAAACGTAAAGTCAAAGGTAAAGGATGTAGGAATTGTTGATTCCTCATTTAAGTTCAAGGATGAGATGCCTACACCGACGTCTGTGGCGTGACTGTGGGGTGATGTGACCAGATCACTTCCTCTTTTGGTTCCCACTGACTTGTAGCCACACAGTCCGTGTTTCAGTATTAGAAGGAGAGATTTACCCAAAGCAGTGCAGAGATTCAGCTCCTGGCCCTGTATTTATGACTGATACCGTAGGCTTCCAGATCTTGAAGAGGTGCATTTAAGCTTACAAAACTCGGTGGACTTAGTCCCACGTCTGCGAGTGATAAGACATGTCATTTGAAAGCACAGGATGGAAAGGAAAGGATGTAGCTGATGGCTGCAAAATTAATTGTATGAAAAGCCAGTGTCCACATAACCCCGCGTGGTGGAGAGCCCATTAAATGCTTGTTGGGAGACTCAGGGCTTGCTCCAAGCTCCGCTTAAATTGACCTTGAGCAACTCAGGTGACCTTTCTAAGCCTCTGCTTCTTCACCCATATGACAAAGAAGTGGGGTGCATTCTCTATGTGACCTCCCAGTCCAACATCCAGTGGGTCTCTAAGCAACGTGTGATGTCGCCAATGCTAAAAACAGGAAGGGGATGAGGTGAGAGGCAGCGTGGCGGGGAGGCCTGGGTCCCAGCACTATCGCTGCCTCTCGCCCCAGATTAAACTTCATTCCTCAGTTTCCCCGTTTCTAAAATGGAGATCATAAGACCTAACTCATAAAATCTCATTTGAAATGATGTGTTTAAATCACTTAGCACAACCACAGGCATGTAGCAAGCGTTTAAAAAGTTTAGCTGCAATAATATTAATAATAATCATTATTGTATTAGACACAGTTTGCTATAATGCTTGAACATCCAGTAAAGGCTTCCAGACCCCCCCCATGCAGACTCCTGATTTGTAACGGCGCACCGTATAAACAGCATGCCTTCGATTCTTTAATCACATTCCAGCCCGCACACCGTATTTATCAGCTTCAACACAGCCACCGTCATCATGCCAGGATCACACCGCGGAGCCTGGCAAAGCCTAGGAAGAAGCCAGAATTGCCCCGTTGTCAGAATAGCCAATTCACAGACTAAACAATCCTCTTTGTTCTTCACACACGGACTCCTATAACTTGATGAGGGGCGCTGTGTGCCAAGGGCCCGTATACAGAATTCCCTTTTATCAACGTTGTGAGGATTACACAGCAGGCTCCTCGTGGGCTGGCTTGAACAAAGGAAAGCATTCCTAATGCTGCAAGAAGAAAAGTAAGAGTGAAAATATGAGAGGAGAAAAGACATATGTCAGGGCCACAGAGGAGCAGGGATTTCTCAGATTAATTGCTCCAGATGCCACAGTGGATGAAGGCCACAAGTGATCTTTGAAATGCACAAGTCCTTATGCTGTGGCGGGTACTCACTGCATAAGGCAATGATCATGTGCACAGTCAGGGCTAAGGAATTCATCTCAAAAACATCTAGATCCTACCTTGGGCCAATATGAGTCCATATTTATTATAAATTAATTTTAAAACTGCTTTTGAGGTCTGTAAGATACAATTGTACGAACCAGTTTTAGTTCCTTTATCTTTAAAAAATCATGCTTTGTGCATGGTAGTTTAATTTTCTTGATTGATTCATAACATATAATAGGGAACATTTCTGTTAGTATTCAATGTTCAAATCAAAATTCTGTGATTCCAGCCAGGCGAGGTGGCTCAGGTCTGTAATCCTAGCACTTTGGGAGGCCAAGGCGGGAGGATTGCTTGGGGCCAGGAATTCGAGACTAGCCTGAGCAAGAGTGAGACCCTCATCTCTACAAAAAGTAGAAAAATGAGCTGGGTGTGGCGGTGCCCACCTGTAGTCTCAAGCCACTAGAGAAGCTGAGGCAGGATAATCACTTGGGCCCAGGAGTTTGAGGTTGCAGTGAACTATGATGCCACCACTGCAGTCTAGCCTGGGTCACAGAGTGAGACTCTGTCTCAGAAAAAAAAGAAAAAGAAAAAAATTCTGTAACTACAATATTATGGCAGGCCTGTGCTATGTAACATGAGGTCCATTTGCAGAAAAACTTGTACTCTGCTGAGAGTTCTTCTCCAATGTCAACCACTTGCAGTATCAACCATTTCCACAATTTCCATAATTGGCAAAATGCTTATTAAAAATATGTATCTGTCTCAGGGACTCTATTAAAAGACTGAAAACAGCTTACAAACTATGAGGCAGAAGGCTTATTTAAATAACATGATTTGACTTTTTTTCTTTTAGGTGAATTGGATCATGAGAGGAAATGTGGGGTGGGGAGCTGAAAGGGGCCCGGGGCCAGAGGTAGACATGAGGGAAGGGTACTTAGTAGCAGCCTCCTGTGGCCCCGTGTCAGGGAGGAAAACCTTTTCCTCTAGGCTCTTAAGTTCAGTTCTGGGAGGTCCGCGAATTAAGCTGATAAAAGACAGATGAACAGGTGAAGAAAACTTTATTCATATGAATACAGGAATTTACAAAAGAACTCAATAAATGGTTAGAGCTAGAGACTTATATCCCTACCTTACTAGGGAAAGTGGGCGTGGAGAAAAGCCCTCTATACGAAGAACACGTGGTTTCCAGAAGAACAAATGAGGGGTAAAGTCTGTGATGACGCGCGTTCATGCAGGTGTGAGTGATCCCGACCTCTCCTTCATGGCATAACGTGGATCCCAACAGATGCTTCAGTTGTAACTAATTTTCATGCCAACTCGGGTTCTAAGCGCATCGCCCCATCAGCAATCGCATTCTGGGTTTTGTGAGCCTTGGTTCCTCATTCCAAATTCTGATTGGAGGGTTTTGCATTTTTCAAATGGCTTTTCATGTTTGAATAGAATAAGAATTCTTGCTATCAAATAGTCATAAACAAAACAATAATACGTACACAAAAATGCCATTTCTACTTGAGTCCGTGGAGAGTTAGGACAGGAGGAAAGCAGAGCGGGAGCTGATCGGTCCTGGCTTGACTAGAGGACATTTGGAGTAGATGCTTCACTGGGTGCCTGGGAAAGCTGGTCCTGGACGAGCAGCCTCAGCGCACCTGGGAGCTTGTTAGACGGACAGACTCTCTGGGCCCCACCCCAGGCTGACCGAATCCACATCTACAGCTGAGCAGGGTTCCCAGGTGACTCACCACGTGCACGTTAAAGATTGCAGGACATTTGTGGCTGCTCAATCCAGCGCAGCTCCTCAATCTTGGGGGCACTTCAGAATTACCTGGGGAGCCTTTTAAATTCACAGTATCAAGATTATACTTTCCCGGATGGTTTCTGCAGTTCGTTACTAGGGAAGTTTCTCCTAACTTGTGCAGCACCGAAAACCCCCGGCAGGGCACAGCACTCTCTGGGTGCTGCTCCGCTGCGCCTGCTCTGTGCCATTGATGATGGCTCTCCCCTTCCTCCTGGAGAGCAGGAGGGAAAGGACATCGTCCGAGTGGTCTCCATTTTTTTTATTTATGTATATGTATACATATATATACATATATGTATATATATATAAATCCCAGTGTCTACACTCCTGACCGATTAAATCGGGCACTCTGGGGGTGGGACGCAGGTATCTGAAGATGCAAAACCTCCCCAGGTGATTCCAATGGGTAGCCAAAGTTGAGAATCACTCACCAAATAAAGCGATCCCATTGGCAAACCGCTTGAAATAAGGTTACCAAAAGAAAAAATTAAATACCCAAATAATACAAAAAAAAAAAAAAA
>RJWJ010013265.1:0-40216 GCA_004363605.1 Indri indri
CACACACACTGTGTAGACACCCAGCCCCCACATCCAAGCCTAATCTACATCCCCTTCAAACAACCACCCTTTGGGTAGACTCTCAGGAAGAGGCCTGCACAGGCACTAAACCAGGCTCAGGGCTGTCTGAGAAGGTAATTATAGGGTCCCAGATACCTGGAATGTGGTCTAAAAGGTAAGGGGCGTTGGCTCTGGGTGTGCATATCCCCAGTCTTATAGAGTCCTTGCACTGTGGAGAGGAGAGCAGCAAAAGGGAGGGCCAGAGCCAAGCCCTGAAATGCAGGGCCCAGGGCAGGGTTCCCTGTGGCCTGAATCTGCTGCTGGTCCCGTTACACTTGGTCTTCAAGTTCATCAAGACCTGTAGTCCCTTGACCTGTCCATGTCTTTCTCAGACTGCAAACCTCTTGTGATACTCCCTTCTTTTCCTGTCTAGCCTGGAGCCTATGGTCCATCAAACTCTCAGCAATGCCCTCAACTTCCTAGCCCCCTCGTTCTTCCATCACTCCTACTTCACAAGATCTCAACCCTGGGTCAACCCAACTCTCCATCTTCTTACCCTTGGGTTGTTGAGTGTCTGCAGTATAAATATACAGGTTGAGCCTCTCTCATCTAAAAATCCAAAATCTGAAACATTCCAAATCTTAAAACTTTTGAGTGCTAACATGATGCCACAAGCGGAAAATTCCACACCTGACCTCATGTGATGATCGCAGTCAAAATGCAGTTGAAACTTTGTTTCATAAGCAAAATTATTAAAAATATTGTATAAAATTACTCTCAAGCTATGTGTAGAAGGTGTTTATAAAACATAAATGAATTTCATGTTTATATCTGGGTCCCATCCCCAAGATATTTCATTGTGTCTGTGCAAATATTCCAAAATCTGAAAAAATTCTGAAATCCGAAACACTTCCGGTCCCAAGCATTTTGGATACGGGATACTCAACCTGTATAAATGGTATAAACATGTCATCCTAGCCGGACCTCTGTGCCACCAGGCATCCTTCTGTGTTCTCCCAGGCAGCGCTCTGATTGCCACAGAAGCAATTTTAAACCTTTGCCACCTTTTTCAGGCTCCTGCCCCACCATCTTCCCTGTCACTCTCAGCTATAGCCACTTCACTACTTCTTATATCCAAATCTCTTTCAATCCACTGTCATCTTATTTCTGTCCCAGGAACTCTGCTGAAACTGCCTGACCAGGTTCAACAATAACCTTGTTGTTGCCACCAATGGGTACTTCAGTCCTTGCAGTGTGTGACCCAGCTGAGCCCGCTTTCTAAACATGCTCTTTGCCCTGACATCCATGCCCTTCCTACTTTCCTGACCAGCATTCCAAGTTTCCTTCCCTTAAATGTTGTCTTCTGCAGATTTCTGCCCACGGCTGCTTCTCCTCTCATTCCTTATCTTCAGTGCCTTGCCTGTAGAAGGTGCTCAGGCATATCAAATTATGTATGCAAATCCACCTGCTGGTTTCAAATTCAAGCAATAGACTCAAAAGTCTTTAAAAGTTTAAGCAAGAAGGAGCAAACTTTTTTTTGAGGGCTACACATTTCCAATTATAAATGATGTATTACCTATTGCATCTGGAGTTCACTGAGGGGAAAAAACCATAATAGCTTATTTCAGAACTAATATGGCTATATGTTAGCAACAGAAATGGTGTAGCTATCTTATTAGAAACACAATAAAGAGATTACTTAGCAACTGTCTCCCCACACCATCATTTCATTTTGCTTTGTAGTTTTTGGAAGAGAATCTAGAAAAGAAAAAAGTTAAGCCCCACACTAATGTTTTCCTAGACTAAATGACTGCTGCTGTTCTGAGAAACAAATCTTAAAAGGCAGTGTATGTTCCTTGATTATTGAAAATAGAACATTTTCAAAGTTTTTTTTCCCCCTAGAGACATTTGATTAAACATTATGGTTTTTTCCCTTTCATATCTTATAGTAAAGTTTCTCATAGCTCCATGTTCCTTCCTCAGAACTTGAGTGCCAGACTCCATCCAGCCTAGAGGCCATCTGAGAGATCTTGAAAGAATTCAGTGAGATCTGTTTACGGCTCTCTTTTCATTGATATAAAGCAATGCCACAGATAGAGCATTCATATGTTTATTCATTCATTATTCATCCAATAAATAACTATGTGGGGATGGGCACATAGACACATAATGAGTGCAATGCGCACTGCCTGGGGGATGGACACGCTTGAAGCTCTGACTCGGGTGGGGCAAGGCCAATATACGTAACCTAAACATTTGTAGCCCCATAATATGCTGAAATAAAAAAGAAAAAAAAAACAGCTGTGTAAAGAAATCTTAAAATAGATATTTAATGTGTATAAAGATGCCTTCCAAAAGAAATGCTGAATTTATTTACTACTCTGTTGGGTCTTTACCTACCAAGGTTTCTTTTCCTAACCTTCAGACTGTGTTAGTCAGAAGTACCTACTTTTCACAGTGACAGATTTCAAGGATCATATGATTTTGATTCTATCTGTTTCCGCCACCGATGGTTTAATAATGGTATTCATCATGTTATCTTTATATGCTGCTGTATACTTGACAAGGGAGAAGTCTTTATCAGTCCAGGAGAAGAAAGAATTGTCAAAATTAAATCAAAAGGCAGGATTCTATTGCCTGCTGATTTGTATAGTTCACAGTTTTTACAAAATAAATAGAAACTTAAAACGTGACATTGTAACCACTTTAATTTTTATTGATATCCAAGAAAATGAATATGGCTAAAAGGGAGATAGGTGAGACATAAGCAAATTTCATAGGGAAAATTTTGTATGTACATCCACATTTTTCTGAGCACATAAACTCATGTATACATGCACATACGTAGATTATACAGAGATATCTTATTAAACTGATCAAACTGCTTTCATACCATTCTGCAGCTTGCTTTTTCATGTATTATAGATAAAATTTTTTTTGGTATAGTTATATCACATACTTTGTAATGACTATTCTTTCAGCAGTCATATCAATGTGCCATAACTTATTTCAGTCCCTATTAGTGACAATGACATTGTTTCTATTTTTTCTGCTGTTATTCTGGTCTTACTCAACTCTGTACATGGATGTGAGATAGGCATCTACATGTTCAAAACCAAACTCCTGCTCTTCGCCCCCAAACCTGCTTCTCTTAGCATTTTCTGCCATCTTAATTAATGGTAACTAAATCCTTTCTGTTACTTCTGCCAAAAACCTGGGAGTCATCCCAAGCTCCCTTCTTTTTCTTACACTTCACATCCAACCCATCAGCAAAGGCCGGCTCTGACCACTTCCCAGCACCTCCACCATCCCAGCCCTGCGCAAGCTTCTATCTCAGCCTCTTACCCAGTTCTGAGCTTCTGCCTTTGCTCTCAGAAGTCTACTCTCAAGTCTGTTCTCCACTCGAGGGGGCCTTGTAATTAACCAAGCAATGATGCCTGTAAAGTAGACATCAGGCCAGGCCAGGCCTCTGCTCCAAACTTTTCAGAGCTTCTCATCTCATGTATTAAATAAAAAGACCAGATCACTCCCTAAGTTCCAGACTCATCTATATTTACCATCTCCACTTGGATGGAACATCCCAAAATTAACATATACAAACATCTTAACATATACTATCAACACATAATTAACACACACTATTTCAATAACTGGCATCACCATCCACCTATTGACTCAGGTTAACAATTGCCCAAGGGTCTTCTTGGAATCCTCCCTTTCCTTTATCTACCCTCCTCATCCCACATCCCTAGTGCAGTCCATCAGCAAATACTGTTGGCTCTACCTCCATAATACCTCATGACAGTGCTACTCACAGTGTGGTCTGCAGGTTGGTGCTGGTCCATGACAAGTTAGGATAGAAGTAGGGTGTATTAAAGCTTTTATAGCAATTCGACATTGTCATGATGACCAAGTTCACAAGGGTGGACTCATCTCATTGAACAGGGCACAGACCACTTCAGTATTGTCAAGTTTCAGTGGTGAATCATACGTGGTGAAAGTCGTGTAATAAATAATCATGTGCAGTAGGACCATATTATAACATATGATATTTTATGATTGGTTTGTCAGCTATATCCTAAAAATATATAAAAATCTGTGAAAATGGGAAAATATATGTAAGGAATTGATTGCATAATAAAAACAAAAAATCTGTGAAAATGGAAGCGTTTATTTTTATAACTTATTTTTACAAGTTTTAATTTTTAATGAGAATTTTTAACTCTGTGGTTTAACATTATTAGCTAATTAAAGAAATACAATTTATATTAGTTGTTTTTACCCTCAATGTACTAAAGGTGAAACAAGCTTCCCTGGACTCTTTTTGGTGAGAAAATACTTATCTTTTCTGAGTGTGCCAGGAGTAGAAACCAACTGGTGACGATGGAAGTGATTCTGAAGAAACAGATACCCAAAGAGTTCCTGTTGGTTTTCTTCAGAACTATGTTTTCTAATATGCTGAGTTCAGTTTATAGCTGTAATTGATGTTGACATGCTAAAAACGTAGTGTTTTTGTAGAGATGTACTGGCTATGAAGCATGAAACCATCAAAACTTATGGGGTGTTTACTTACAAAAATTAAGTTAAAAACCACAACATTTTTTGAAAGAAAGAATATTGGATTAAAAAGCTGATTGAAGCAGATGTTCAATATTTCACATATAAACATTAGGGCTTTACAAGCTTCTTAATAAATAGCATTTCAGCTTGCCAAGACAAAAATTCATACACAGTTGCCGAAACATTAGATAAAAGATGGTATCAAAGATATTTGCTTGGAAATGTTGGGTGAATGCAGCAAAGAAGGACTAGTACTTACCAGTGCCACCAGAACTCAGCATCTCCAGGAACTGGCTAATGATACGGAAGACTAACTTATGGAGCAATTAAAGCTAGCAACATATTTTTTCATTGCAGCGTGGTAATTTCATTCACACTCCTGTTTATGTGCAATTTGGACATGACGATGGGAATATAAAGGAAGAGTTCTTTTTTCCAACTTTGTTTCTGATACACATAACTAAGTCTGAACTCTATAAAACCATGAAGGATTACATTGTCAACAAATGTGGTTTGGAGTTTAAATTTTATGTAGGAGTATGTTCGGATGGTGCAGAAAACATTCTGGAGCAGTTACCCTGATTAAGGTGCTAGTACCAGAATGTAAATCAATGTATCGTTTCTCTCATGAGAAAGTTCTGCTATGAAAAGAAATGTTGATGGAACTAAACAGTGAGGTTAGTGTTGTACTAAAAATTGTGAATTAGGTAAAGGCTAGTGTGTTCGATTCTAGATTATTCTCTTGTGTTGTATAATACTATGGAAGCAGATCATAAACAGCTGTTGTTGCATGTGGAGGTATGATGATAATCAAGAGGCCAAGTGCTCAAGAATGTTTGAACTACGGAACAACTCCTGATGTTTTTGCAAGATAAGGAGATGATTTGGTCCTAACTTGCTGAAGATATGAACTTAAGCAAGATTGCTTAAGTATCTGATATCTTCAGCATTTTTAATGAACTTAATACTTTCATCTAAGGAAGAAATGCAACATATTTTTCAACAGCAGATAAGATCAAAGGGCAAAAACAAAAGTTAGACACTTGGAAGAACAGAGTTTCTACAGATTATTATGACACATATTCCAAAACTTAATAATTATCCATGATGTAAGTGATGATCTTGATATTGCACATCTATGAAGAGCTGTCACCTTAAACACCTTCAAGTTCGATAAAACATTTCGAATTTTATTTTCCATCAAAAGATCTGTGCCTAAAAAATTCATGGATCCAGAATCCATTTTTTTTCACCAAAAGATAATTTAAATTTAACTGTATCATACAGGGTATGGTGCTGGAACTGACTTCTGTTGAAGGATTGAAGGATTTTGAAAATATAGTAGCACTTGTTCCATTTTAGATAAAATTTAAAAATGAATAAACTGAACTCACCGAAATTGCTCTGAAATATCTTCTTCCATTCCATTCTGTAAGACTATTTTGTATTATTATTATTAAAATAAAACATAGAATAAGTTTAGATATACATTGTCCCTTACAAGTAGCCTTATTGGTAATTTTACCTAGATTAAATAAATAGTCAAGTAGGAAGCAAGTCAATTTGTCACATTAAAAACTTAAATATTTATGTATATTATGTTTGTTCAAAATATACAATATAGACATGTAATATGAGGATTCACTTTTTCCCTGAAAATGAAAAAAAATTACAAGTGTAATAGTGAGCCTATTAACTGCCTACATGCACACTTTCAATGAACAAACAACATATAGAATTTTCATACTTTTTTTCCTTTTCTCTGTACCCTGGCAATATCTATTGCAGTATAATTTCCTGTTTGCTGAACTAAAAATACAAAATTTTATATGTCTTTTTAAAATTTTTCATTTTTCTAGTTAATTCGCCTTTACCATAGGGAGTTAATTTTTACAAAGTATCCGGTTGTAGTAGACCAAAAGTTTATAAAAATGAGTCCTTTTCCACAGGGAGTTTAAGAAGCACTGCCTTATAGAACTTAATATACATTGAGGTTTTTCTTCAAAACATATCCCTCTGAAAAGAATTAGATATCTAACGAAGTATCTCTTACGGCAGCGGTCCCTAACCCGTTTTGCACCAGGGACTGGTTTCATGGAAGACAGTTTTTCCACTGAAGGGGAGGGGAGGGGTTGAGGGCGGAGCTCAGGCTGTGATGCAAGTGACGGGGAGTGGCTGGTGGCTGTAAATACAGATGAAGCTTCGATCACTTGCCCACCACTCACCTCCTGCTTTGCGGTCCGGTTCCTAACAGGCCATGGATGGGTACCAATCTGTGCCCGGGGGCCGGAGACTGCAGTCTTACTGCCAGGAATACTTTGTTACTTTATTTTGAACAAGAAAATAGTCGTTGAGCCTGAAACAATCTCAGTCAATGCCACGTTTTGATACTTACCAGAGCTCACCTGATAAAATTGGCAAGAAAATAAAGGAGGAAAGAAATTTAACACAGATGTAGTTCTTACACCTAGTGTTATAAACTCATAATTGCAAATATTGGTTATGATTGTTTAAAAAGCCTTTAAAAGTCATTTGAAAAGGAATGTAGTAAGTGGTTACATATTGGAGATTACAAATACACATCTCAAGCTGAATGAAGAAAACCCTATTATAATGTTATGCAAATAGCTACTAAGTGGCTTTAGGTAAAAATTCCTACTGTCAGTATCAGGCATGGAATGAAAATCCTGTAATCCAGACGAGTTTAACAGATGTGACAATGATATGTCCTGGAAAACAGAGTTGATGTCTCAAAAAGTGGCTCTCGTGATGATGAAAACATTGATACGAAGGTGCATGTCAAGGGTGAATAAAATTGCTCCATGAAACGTGGTCATGGAAGAAGCAGTGTGCGTTGGTATTTCAATGACCGTTTCAGACTCCAGACTCACCCTTCTTTGTTCTGCCTGGTGAGGCTGGGACTAAGACTCTGAAAACCACATTTGTCTTTTCCCAGCCTCCTTCCGTGAGATTCTGTCTCCCCAAGGTACAGAGTCTCCAGAACGACTAGAGAAGGGAGAAGCAAGTGTTCCTTCCTATCTACTAGTCTTCACTCCAGTTATCTGAAGTTGGTTCTAGTTTCTCATTTTTTCCCACATTGAGCCCCCTCAGAGATAGTAGCTTCAGCCCCCAGCTCCATCCCCAGGGGTCTAGGTTCCAGCTTCACAGGACCGTCCTGTAGCCCTCTAGGTTTTAATAACCTCTGCCTCTTCCCTTTGTTTCTTCAGCCCAAAGAATGGTAGAGGCTTCATGTATCAATAGTTACTACCTTTTTTTAAACTGCAGAATTCCTCTTTTGCCTTTAAAGTCCTCCAATACCTGTCTAACCTATTCTTAAATTCCCCTTTTTAAAATAAGTACTGTGATTTCTGATTTCCTGACTGGATCCCAACTGATAAAATAAGTGGTACCAGGAATGGTCCCAGGTGGTCTGGGGACGGGTTGGTTGTGTCTTTGGCCCCTGAGCTGAGCAGCTTGTCAGTGTGAAATGGAATGTTACTAATCCACGTCATGCAGCGGCATCATGATTAATCGAACTACCCCCTGTGGTTGACTGTGAAGAGGTGTGTGAAGTAACTTAAAGGACCAAGGGGGTGCTGTACTCAACTATTGTATTAATAGTAGTAATGATGACGTTTAAAAACCTGGAATGGGATGGCTATTTCTGCCTGTACTGGCATGCTTATAGAAAAGAATGACAAGCTCATGTCTTTAAACGCTCAGCTCATGTCATACATGGCAAATCTCAAATCATTCCACTTCTTTTTATCTCCACTGCCACCATCCTAACTATAAGCCATCCTGTTTTCAACCTGAAGTTTTGCAATCCCTTGTTTTGTTTTGTTTTGTTTTATTTTGAGACAGGATCTTGCTCTGTCATCCAGGCTAGAGTGCAGTGGTGTCATCATAGGTCACTGTAACCTCAAACTCCTGGCCTCAAGCAATCTTCCAGCCTCAGCTTCCCCAGTAGCTGGGACTATAGGAACACACTAACACACACAGCTAATTTTTCTGTCTTTCGTAGAGATGGGATCCTGCTCTTGCTCAGGCTGATCTTGAACTCCTGGCCTCAAGCAATCCTCCTGCCTCAGCCTCCCAGAGTGCTAGCATTACAGGCGTGAGCCACTGCACCCAGCCTCAATCCATTTTTTATACAGTGACCAAAGTACCTTAAAACCAACTCCTCTGCTTAAAACCTCCAATGGCATCCTATTGCATTTAAAGTAAAATCTAATCTAACCTCTTCAATCTTATCTCAAGCCATTTCCTCCTTCCTGTATTCTAGTCTCTAGCTCTCTCTGGCCTTGGGCCTCCTACACTGATAGTTCTGTCTTTCTAGGATTCAATTTCCCTGGCATGTATGACTGCTTCTCATCCTTCATATCTCATATTTCCTAATTCACCAAGCCTCTCTACCTAAAGCAAACCTTCAACCCTTTTGCCTAGTAAATAAATGTGTCGTTGTAGATTTATTTCTTTCATAGCTCTTGTGACAACCTATGTATATCTATATATATCTTATTTATTTGTTTACTTATTTGTCTCCCTACCACACTGCACTCCATTAGGGCAGAGACCTATCTGTCATATTGGCTACTGTATTTCCAAGACCCTGCTCCAATGCTGATCCCATAGTAGATGATCAATAAAGATGTGTTCATCAAATGATCCTGGGAAATAATTTTCTCTCAATTAATTTACAATTTTTGTTATGAAGCATTTCAAGCATACAGAAAATACCATAACAAACATCCAGGTACCTGTTGACAAAATTTAACAGAGATTTTGGCGTTTTGCCATAGCGCTTCACATTGCCCATGTGTGCTCTGTCTCTCATTTTTTTCAAGAAATGAAATGTAAAATAAAATTTTCTATTTCATCTAAGTTCAAATTTATTAGCAAAAATGACATATATTTCCTTATGATATTTTTAATGACTCTAGGATCTATCTTACTTTCAATCCTGATACAGATGATTTGTGGGGTTTTTTTCCCCCATTAGTTTAGCTGGAGGTTTATCAACTTCATTAATCTTTTTAAAGAACTGTCTTTTGCTTTCATTCATTTTCTCTATTATTTTTCATTTTCTAGTGCATTGATTTTTGCTGTTATAGTTATTATTACCTTGCACTTAGTTTGCTTGCTCTGTTTCTGTCTTCTTAAGGTAGACTTTTGATCATTGATTTTCATCTTTTCTAATGTAAGCATTTAGAGCTATATATTTCCATGTAAGCACTGCTTTAACTGCATGCCACAAGTTTTGATATGTTGGGTTTTCATTGTCATTCGATTCAAAATACTTTTTAATTCTTTTTGAGTTTTCCTCTTTGACCCATGGGCTGTTAAGAAATCTGTTGTTTTCATTTCCAAATATTTGGAAATTCTCTAAACTTTTTGGTTGTTGATTTCTAATTTAATGCCATTGTATAATATTTTTAAATTTATTGTGACTTTTTTTTATGTCCCAGTGTCTACCTTGGTAAATGTTCTGTGAGCACTTGGATGGAATGAATATCCTTTAGGGGTTGGGAGTGGGGCTCTATAAATGTCAATTAAGATCAAGTTGATTGGCAGTGTTATTTAGTTATATTATTCGCACTGATTTTGTGTCTCTGTGTTCTGTCATTTATTGAGAGAGGAGTGTTAAAGTAACCAGCTATAATAATGGATTTGTCTGTTTCTCCTTTTAGCTTCTTCAGTTTTTTTCTTCATGTATTTTTAAGCTCTGTTATTAGGTACATATACATTTAGGATTATTATGTCTTCTTGATTAATTGACCCTGTTAGTGTTATGAAATTATCCCTGACAGTATTCCTTATTCTGCAATGGCACAGATATGGCCATTCCTTCTTTGTCGTGATTATCTTTTTCTATTCTTTTACTATCATCCTTTTTGTGTCTTTATATTTAAAGTGGATTTCCTGAGGTAACATATAAGAAAGTTGGATAGGATAGTCGAATCTGCTTTTTTATCTTTTATGATAGTCTCTGATTTTTTGGTTAGTGTTTAGCATATTTACATTTAATTTAATTATTGGTGTAGTTAGGTTTAAGTCTATCATCTTCGCACGCATTTCCTATTTCTCCCTTTTGTCATTTGTTTTGACTCCTTTCCTACCTTTGTTTCCAGAGCTTTTCTTTCCTTTATGTAGATCCAGATTTACATTTCATATTATTTTTCATAACCCTAAAAAAACTTCCTTAAAATTAATTTTCCACTGGTGACAGATTTTCACAGTTTCTGTTTCTCTGAAAAATGTTATTTTATTTTCATATTTGAAAGATATTTTGGCACTGGTTTTCATTGTTTCTGATGAGAAGTCAGTGGTAATTTATATATATATATATATATATATTTTCTCTGAACATATGTGTTTTTTTTTCTGGCTGCTTTTAAGATTTTGTTTTTATTGCTTGTTTTCAGTAATGTGTGATTGCTTTTTATACTATTTACTTATCGTTAAAGTTTGTTGAGCTTCTTGGATCTGTGGAATTTTAGTTTTTGTCAAATTTGGACAATTTTTGGCCATCATTCTTTTGAATATTTTTCCTTCTTCCTCCACCTTCTGGTACTCCAATTACACATATGTTAGACCACTTGATATTGTCCCACAAGTCACTGATGCTCTTTCCATTTCTCTTTCAGTTTTTTCCCTCAGATTTAATTTGGAAAGTTTCTATTTCTGTGTCTTTACTTTCACAGAAGTTTTCTTCTGCAATCTCTAATATGATGTTGATCCCGTCCCATGAATAATTTACTTCAGATATTATACTTTTCAGCCCTAGAAGTTCCATTGGATTGTTTTTTGTATCTTCCATTTCTTTCTTCATTATGTTCATGCCTTTAAGTCTTAGAGCATGCTTGTAATTAGATGTCTTTGTTTACTAATTCTATCATCTTTTTTGTTTCTGGTACTGTTTCTGTTGACTGATTTTTCTCATGCTTTATGGGTACATTTTCCTGCTTCTTAGCATGTACAGGAATGTTTTTATTGGATTTTATTATTATATTAGTTTTCTATTGCTGCATGACAAATTACCACAAACTTAACAGCTTAAAACAACACCCATTTTCATTTCAGTCATGAAAGTCAGAAGCCCGGTGGATTCATTGTTTCTGGGTAGGGTCTCAGGAGGTCAAAATCAAGGTATTGGCTGGGATGGGCTCTTATCTAGTAGTTCATGGGAGGAATCTGCCTCCAAGCTCATGTAGATTGTTGGTAGAATCCAGTTCCTTGTGGCTGTAGGTTTGAGGGCCTCACTTTCTTGCTGGCTGTCAGCCAGGATCTACTCTCTGCCCCTAGTGGATGCCCACATTCCTTCTCATGTGATCCTCTCTGTCTTTAAAGTAGCAATGGGTGTCAGATCCTTCTTGTGCTTTGAGTCTTTTTGACTTCTTTTGCTACCAGTAAGAGAAGGTTTTCTGCACGTGTCATTAGGTTAGGCCCACCTAGATTATCCACCTAGATAATACAACAATCACAGGAGTGATATCTCATGACCTTCACATGTTCTGGGGACCAAGCAGTAGGTATCCTTGGGGGTCATTCCTAGAAAGTCTACCTATCAGTTATAAATGTTGTGATGCTGAGTATCAGGATTTTTTTGTTGTCTTTTAAAGAGTATTGAGATTTCTTCTGGCGGGTTTTTAATTTACTTGCAAATCAGCTTGGTGTATTTTCAAGGCTTGTTTACAGGCTTTGTTGAGATAGCTCTGCAGTAGCCTTTACTCTGTGACATATTTAGCCCTAAGGCCTTTCTGGTGTCTGTTGAATAACCTAGGTATTCAATGAGGTCTCTCCACTCTCTCATCCAAACCTGAACGTGTTAGAGGCCCTGTGTGAATCCCATGGTTGTACAGCTGCCCTGTGCCTGTGAGTTCTTTTCCCTAAGTTTTTGGATTCTCACCCACTTCATGTCCATAGGATATTTGGCCAGATTTAAGTGAAACCCAGGCAGGTTTCTGGAGCTCTTTCTCTGCATTGCTCCTTCTCTTCAGTACTCTGCCCCACAAATCCATGTACAAGTCTGAATGGATATGTGCTTTCTTGTCCCTTTGATAAATACCGTAGAATGGCTGAACCCTGTGTGTTTAATTTTTAAAGAAACTGTTCCTGCTTTCATTTCTGCCGGCAGTGAATAAGAATTCCAGTTGCTCTGCCTCCTCACCAACTTGGTGTTTAGTAAATTAGGCCATTCTTAAAAGTATGCAGTGGTGTCTCTTATTGTGGTTTTAGTCAGTATTTTCCTGATGTTGAATATCTTTTCATCTGCTTATTTTACATATCTTCTTTAGTGATGTGCCTGTTAAATCTTTTGCCCATTTTTTACTGTGTTGTTTGCTTTTTTATTGCGTTTTGAGAATTCTTTATGTATTGCTTTATCAAGTATATACTTTGCAAAGATTTTCTTCTAGTCTGGCTTGTTTTTCATTTCCTTAACAGTGTCCTTTGAAGAGCAGAAGTTTTTAAAACATGTTTTCTTTGGATACATTTCAGAAATAGGATTAATAGGTCAAAAACATAATCCTTTCTTCCTTCCTTCCTCCCATTTCTTCTCTTCCTTCCTTCCCTTCCTCCCTCTCTCCATCTCTCCCTCCTTTCCTCTTCCCTTTTTCATTCTTTCTTTTTGTGGTTCTAGTTACCTGTTGTCTGTCTTCCAGCAGGTTTGAAACACTGTCACTGAATTATGGTATGTTCCCCAGAGGCTTGCCAATTCTGGTCTCTCTCACTTGTCTTTACTTGCCATTTTGGTAAGTATAAAGTGTTACATTACAGTTTTGTTTCACTTACTTACCTGGCAAGTTGAACATCCATTTAAAACATTTTTTCTTTTGTAACTTTTGATCATTTATCATTGGGAACTTTAAGTTATTCTTATAGATTTGTAAAAGCTCTTCATATATTTTAGATGTGAAAATTTATGTAAAATAATTATCACAAATATTTTCGTATTTATATTTACCTTTTATCTTAGTTTTGCCCCTTACCCAAACATAATTTATGTGTAATTTTCTCCTATGTTATAAATAATAAATCCAAATGCCCACTTGGAATAAATATATTACTCTGTTTCTACTAAATTTGGGGAAATTGTATGCTAAATTTTCATTGACAATGATTTTATTATGGTCATGGTATAAAGTAAGGGTCTAAGTTTATATTTCTTAATATTGTTAAGGAATAATCTTAGCAATTCTTTCTGTTGAATGAAGATTGTCGTATATTAAACTTTCATACTACCTATGTCCTATTTCAAAATTCTCTGCTTTGTTCCATGGATCTAGATTTCTAAAGACATACTTTTAATGTGGGTTACTTTATGATACATTCTGATATCTCTGAAGGCAAGTTCTCCCTTATTGTTCTACTTAATCTCTGATATGAACTTCAGAAGTTTTATGTAATAAAATATCCTATTGTTATTCCACTTGGAAATGTATTAAACATATAAATTACCTTGAAGTATTGCCATGTTTACAATATTTTTATTTTATAAAATATTTGTAGATCCATTTATATTGGACTGCTATATCCTACCTTAAGTTAGTTGCCAAGTAGGTACTCAATAAATGGGTATTAAATACAGGTATATTTTGTCCTTGTTATAACAGAAATCTAGGTTTGAAACAAAAAAAAATTGATATTGTTGAAAGGATTGCTTTTAGAATATGTTTTAAGTGATAAACATTTTTAAATTATATTTCTAAAATTCTTAGTAGCTTCTTTTGAGTTTCTGGGTTATATTAATCTTTCTTATATGTTTTTCTTGCTTTATCACTATGATAAGACCCTCTACTAGTTTATTACATAAAATGTAAAATAGAGAGTACGTTGTTTACCTTGCTTTTAGGAAACATGCCACTAATATCTGTATCTTTACTAAGAGTTCTGTTTTGTTTAGTTTTCAGAAATTAAAGATCAAGAATGTACGTTTTATTTTATAAAATTCCCTTTTAAGCCTTTTAACATATAAATAATTATGAGTGCCAGGAAAGTATGCTAGGAATGAATTAACTGTATTATGAGAAGAACATATTTCTTTTTTGGTTACTTTCCATTTTGGTTCACAAATTTTTTATCTTTTGCTCTAAAGTTTCAAAGATTTTCTTTTTGAGGGGACTTCAGTACTTGTTATCCTATTTCTAAAGCTCCTGTAGACTTTGTGTTCTGTTGTCTCAGCTCTGTCTCTAGGTTGCTCATTCTACTTTCCCCTTTATGCTTTCTTTTTCTTATTGTTACATAATAGTTATACATATTTTGGGGATACCTGTGATATTTTGATACAGTATATCATGTATAATGACCAAATCAGGAAGATTAGGATATCCATCACCTCAAACATTTATCTTTTCCTTCTGTCTAACTGTATTTTTGTACCCATTAACCAACCTCTCTTCTCTCCCTCCCTGGTACTCTTCCCAGCCTCTGGTAAACACCAAACAACTCTCTACCTCCATGAGATCCGCTGTTAGCTTCCCACATATGTGTGAGAACATGCAGTATTTCTTTTTTATGCATGGCTTATTTTACTTAACATGATGACCTCCAGTTACATCCGTGCTACTATAAATGGCAGAATTTCATTCTTTTTTACAGCTGAATAATATTCCATTGTGTATATGCACCACATTTTCTTTATCCATTCATCTGTTGATGGACACTCTGATTCCATATCGTGGCTATTGTGAATAGTGCTGCAATAAACATGAGAGTGCAGACACCTCTTCAATATAGTGACTTTTCTTTCTTTTGGATATATACTCAGCAGTGGGGTTGCTAGATCATATGGGAATTCTATTTTTAGTTTTTTGAGGAACCCCCGTGCTGTTTTCCATAATGGCTGTACTACTTTACATTCCCACCAACAGTGTATGAGTGTTCCCCTTTCTCTGCAGCCTTGCCAGCATCCGTTATTTTTTGTCTTTTGGATAAAAGCCATTTTAACTGGAGTGAGATGATGTCTCATTGTGGTTTTGATTTGTATTTCCCTGATGATTAGTGATGTTGAACATTTTTTCATATATCTGTTGGCCATTTGTATGTCTTCTTTTCAGAAATGTCTACTCAGGTCTTTTGCCCATTTTTAAATTGTATTATTTATTTTTGCTATTGAGTTGAGTTCCTTATATATTCTGATTATTAATCCCTTGTCTGATGGATAGTTTGCAGATATTTTCTCCCATTCTGTAGGCTGTCTCTTCACTTTGTTGATTGTTTCCTTTGCTGTGCAGAAGCTTTTTAGCTTGACATAACCTCATTTGTCTATTTTTGCTTTTGTTGCCTATGCTTTTGAGGTCTTATATAAAAAGTCTTTGCCCAGACTAGTGTCCTGAAGTGTTTCCCCAATGTTTTCTTTTACTAGTTTCCTTGTTTCAAGTCTTATATTTAAGTCTTTAATCCATTTTGATTCTATTTTTGCATATGGTGAGAGGGGCCTAGCTTTATTCTTCTGCATATGATTATCCAATTATTGAAGAGAGTGTCCTTTCAAAAATGTCTGTTGTTGAAATATACATTGGTGTCTTTCACTCCCCATATGATTGGAAGTCCTAGCAAGAGAAATTAGACAAGTGGAAGAAATAAAGGGCATCCAAATTGCAAAGGAAGAAGTCAAAGTATCGTTGCTTGCTGATAACATGGAATCATATTTAGAAAACCTGAAGATTCCACCAAAAAAACTATTAGAACTGATAAATGAATTCAGTAAAGTTGCAGAATACAAAGTCAACATACAAAAATCAATAGCATTTATATACACCAACAGTGAACAAACTGAAAAGAAATCAGGAAAGCAATCCCATTTACAATAGCTACAAAAAAATATACCTAAGAATAAATTTAACCAAAAAAATGAAAGATCTCGACACGGAAAACTATAAAACACCTGTGAAAGAAATTGAAGAGGATGCACACAAAAAAGGAAACCTATCATCCCATGCTCATGGATTGGAAGAATTAATATTGTGAAGATGTCAGTACTACCCAAAGTGATAACACAGATTCAGTGCAATCCCTATCAAAATACCAATGATATTCTTCACAGAAATAGAAAAAAATAATACTAAAACTTGTATATTTTCTTTCTTAATTTTAATTTTTCCAGTTAAATCTGTCAAATCAGTCAAATCTTTAATCTTTAGGATGTTCCAGGAGTACCCACTTTCCTCTAATAGTCTATTGCCTCACCATTGCCCAAAATTCAAACTTACAGCTATCTATGTAGTATTAATTAAAAAGCATTTCATAATGAAATTCCTCTAATTATGATACCAGTGCTTCTGTTAAACTCAAGTTTTGCTAAGGGCTCTTTTCTTAAGCACAACCCAGCATCTATGGAGGAAAAACATAATTAAGAACTTTAGCAGAAATTTTACCAATGTACACTTACTACATAATTTTCAAGCACTAATATTTTGAGATGTTTTTGTGCTTTCTTTTCCCACCCTCAAAGTATTGGGCTGTTCTTTTGTGCTGTTCTGTGAAGCTCTGGGGAGATGTTCAATGTGACATCATGCTTGCTGCATGGTCCAGGCCCAGGTTTTCACATCAAATCCAGCCCCTAATTCTTCATGGCTGTGAAAAGCTTTGGACTAACTGCACAACAAAGTCATCCTAATCCCAGAGTTTTTCCCTTATCCACTCATAAACTGAAAATGATCAAGTAGTTGGAAATGAGCAGTCCTAAGTCTTGTTCCTAGCACTGCTTGCAGTTGTGCATACAGCTTTGAGCTGGCAGTATTCTGCAACCTGGCTTTTCTCTCTGTATAAAATGGGACCAACATGGATTTTTGACAAAGACCCTCAAGATCTCAGAAAGTCCAGAGTTGTTATTAGCTGGGCCTAGGACTGTGCTATGAATCAAGAGACCTGGTTTCCCATCCTAGTTAGCAAAACCGCAATGAGATATCACCTAACCCCAGTGAGATTGGCCTCTATCAAAAAATCCCAAAACAACAAATGCTGGCAAGGATGTGGAGAGACAGGAACACTCTTACACTGCTGGTGGGACTGCAAATTAGTGCAACCTCTGTGGAAAAGAATTTAGAGATACCTCAAAGAGCTAAAAATAGAAATACCATTTGATCCAGCAATAGCACTATTAGGCATCTACCCAAAAGAGCAAAAGACATTCTATAATAAAGTCATCTGCACCTGAATGTTTATGGCAGCACAATTCACTGTTACAAAGATGTGGAAACAACCCAAGTGCCCATCAATTCATGAGTGGATTATTAAAATTTGGTATTTGTATACAATGGAATATTACTCAATCATAAGAAACAACAGTGATCTAGCACCTCTTATATTTTCCTGGATTAAACTTAAGCCCATTATCCAAAGTGAAGTACCACAAGATCGGAAGAACGGGCTCCACTTGTACTCACCATCAAATTGGTACTAACTGATGAACACTAGGGTGCTCACATGGCAGTAATACTCTCCAGGGATTAGGGGGATGGAGGGAGTAAACCCGCAACTAAAGTACACGGGGAGCATCGTAGAGGGGAAGGGCATGCCTCTAACTCTCACTTGCGTGAGGCAAAGACATAAAATGTAACCATAATGTTTGTACCCTCATAATACCCTGAAAAAAAAAAAGTTGCTTTATGCATCTGAGTCTCAATTTCCTCATCTGTAAAATGAAGATTGGGCTGCGTGATTTGTAAAGTCCTTTGAAAGAAAAAATGACTACATTTTTTCTGTTCTGGGCATAGGGTTAGTCTGGAAGCACAGTGGGCAGGTCAGTATTGGCCTCACTCCTAGTATGCCAGACCGCGTGGGGCTGGCAGGCAGCAAGTCTGAAGCACTCAATACAGCTCACTTCACCAGGGGACAGAAAAGCAATAGGGTAGGAAAAGAGGACATGGAAGGTTCTCACCTCAGAGTGTTTGTTCTGCACAGTGTTCCAGAGATTGTAACACCAAACTCAAAGTTCAGAGTTGTTTTATACCTGTGGTTTGATTCAAAGTAAAAAAAAAAAGTTTTTCCCCCTCCCCCTGGGAGCTGTTTTCAGTAAAACTTCCATATGGGGATATATTTATTACTAAAGAGTGTCAAGTGAGTCGAATAGTCAGACCATGTAGTCACTGAAAGAAAACTGCAGCTGAGGAATGTGCGCACAGACACCGGGCACCCCTGGAACTGCATTCCTTCTCTGCAGAGTCAAACACAGTTGTTTCTTTAAAAGTTCTGCCCATAACATCTTTTCTTTCATTCCTTTCTTATAAACTCATATTATGTAAGCCCTCTAAGTGCTAAATGGTTTTCCTTTGTTGGCCATCACTCTCAAGATGATTTTATGAAACAAATTTTCCCTTAGCTATCAACTGCGTAGGACGGGAAATTGACAAAATAGAGTCGAGGTGGTTGTGTTATGAGGACTTGGGCATTTCGCTCTGTTGGGGGATGGAGGTGGAAAGTGGGGGCAAGGAGGGGATCTGGCTAAAGTAACAAATGCTACTTACAGAATATTTTGTGAATAGACACAGGTATGAAGAAGAAAAGAAAAACCAACCATATTCCTACCAAACCAAAGATAATCATTGTTAATATTTTGGCATTTATTCTTCTCTGTTTCTCTCTGTTTTTGTTAGGTGAGAGTTTTATACCCCAGGCTTTTTGATCATTTTGCCATTTTCATTTTATAAATAACCCTACAATAAATGTATTTGTCTGCACTTTTAAGTCATTTTCTCAGGAGAGGTTCCCAGGTGTCGGGATACCTTATTAGAGAGTATGAACTTGGTTTATCATTGTTATGGTTCCTGATTCTTCTTACCCAATTGCCTAATTAAGAAATTACACTCCCGCTAGTTGCATATGCCCTTCTCACCCTGTTCTTACCAATAATTGAATATTATTTATGTTTTCAAATCTTTACTAATCTAACAAGTGAAAAAATGGTATCTCCCTTTTTTGTTTTATTTCTGATTGCTAATAACACTAAACATTTTCACATGTTTATTAGCTCTTTCTGTTCCCTTTTCTGTAAATTCTCTATTCATGCCTTTGCCCATTTTCTCTTCTGTAGTGAGAACTTTTACCTGTTTCTATTTTTATTAGAACTATTTTTCCAATTTATTGTTTTTCTTTTATTTTTATGGTTATTTTTTGATGCGCAGAGATTTTAAGTTTTCACATATTCAAATCTGTAGTCTTTTCCTTCACAATTTCTCCCATTGCCTTTATACTAAGAAAGTTTTCTTCATCTAGAGACCAGGTTAATATCCCCTTCCATTCTCTTTGAATTTTATGACTAATATATTTGGAATGTATTTTATGTACTTTAATGTATTTGGAGTTTATTTTAATATATGGCATGATGATATAAACATTTTTGTTTCCAAATAGCTAGCCAGTTTCTCCATGACCTTTTCTAATATAATCTTTGTTTATATATGATGCCTTCATTATCATGTGCTGTATTGAGAGTCCTTTTACGTATGAGGGGACTTTTCTGGATTGTCTATTCTGTTCCCTTGGTCTCCTTATTCTTACTCCAGGGCCACACCTTTTTTCACCTAGTTCTTATAATATGTTCTAAAACCTGGTGTTCTTGTTTTCATATTGTTCTCATCTTGCCTGTTTATTTTCCAGATATATGGTAATATCAGTTTTGGGAAGTTCCAAAAAACTTCCTTCGGAGTTTTGATGAAATTTGCATTCAACCTATAAATTAATTGGGAAGAATTTGGCATCTTTATAATGTTCAGTCTTCCCATCCAGGAACACACATATGGCATTTTCAAATATCCTTTTATATGTCTCAAAGGAATTTTGCAGTTTTCTTTATATAAGTTTAACACATTTCTTACTAAGGTGTTTCCAGATTATTTTATATTTTAGGTACTCTTTTTAATGGAATCTTTTCCCCCTTTAGTTTAGATCACTATTTTTAATATCATTTTTTCCCCAGTGATTGCCAAGTACTGACAGGAATCTGAGTGAAAACTATATTTGTTCCTTTCCAAGCTTATAAACTCAGATATTTAGAACTGGAACCAACCTTAAATGTATTTTCTTTTTACATATGATAAAACTGAAGTCATGAAAGGTAAAATAATTTAACAAAGATCATATAACTTGTTAGGAGAGTGGCCGTAGAGGGATACTTCCAAATTTCCATATTCTTTGTGTCAAAGACTTATAAAACTTAAATATCCAAACTGAATTCATGATCTTCTCCCTTGTATTAGTTTCCTGTGGCTGCTGTAACAAATTACCACAGACTTAGTGGCTTAATACAATACAGATTTATCTTCTTACGTTTCTAGAGGCCAGAAATCTGAAATGGGTCTCACTGGGCTAAAACCAAGGTGTCAGCAGGGCTGTGCTCCTTCCGGAGGCTCATGGGGAGAATCCATTTCGTAACTGTTTCCAGCTCCTGGAGGCCGCCTGCATTCCTTGGCTCGAGGCCCCTTCCTCCATCTTCAAAGCCAGCAGTTTAGCATCTCAAATCCCTCTCTGACTCCTCTGACTCTTCTATTTCCCTCTTCTGCTTTTAAAGACCCTTAAGATCACATTGAGCCCACCCAGATAATCTAGGATAATCTCCCCATTTTAAAGTCAGCAACCTTAATCCCATCTGCAACCCTAATTCTCCTTTCCCATGTGATAGAAATTATTCACCGGTGCCAAGAATTAGGCTATGGATAGCTTTGGGACAGGGTATTATTTAGCAAGGATGAACTTTCACAAATATGTCTAAGAATGTCAGCTTCCTCCTTGAAGTACTTTGATGGCTTCCCATCACTTTTCGGATTACAACCAAAGTCCTTAAATGGACTACCAGGTCCTGAATAGTTTCATCCCATGCACCCTCCAGCCGCACTTGGCTCCGTGCTCATCCTAACTCTATGTTCTGGCCACATTTGTCTTCAATGAGCTTCCTGAAGACACCTTGCTCTCTCCTGCCAGAAGGCCCTTGCACATGCTGTTCCCCTTGCCTGGAGAGCTCTTGCTGACCTGCGCTCGCTGATTAGTTCCCTGCTCATCTTCAAATTTCAGCTTGGTCCCACTTCCTCAGGTATCACTTCCCTAACCTTTTGCCCAGTTCACATCCCTTTGTCCTACCCCTCCTTAGCACCTTCTATCGCTTCTTCAGGGCATTTAGCACATTGGTAATTTTATTTTGCTTGTAGAGTTATTTAATTCTCTCCCAGTCTGAACTAAAAGCTCAAAGGGACTCTGACTTTTCTGCTCACCCCTATGCCTTCAGAACCTAATGCACCTGGTCCATAGTGGGCTCTGTGTGTGTCTGGTGAATGAGTAAATGAACTCAGAGATCCATTTCTAAGAAAAAACATTATTACTGAACGTGTTCAGTGATACATTTGTAAAAGTAAAAAGACTGGGGCAGTTCAAAAGTCCAACAATAAGTAAATTATTATAAATCCTTTTGATAAAATTCCATATAGCCATTACAAAAGAAAATTATAAAGACTATAACAATAGGGTGAAAACATCTGTATTACATTTAAAACAGCAGTATCCAAATGTTCTTATGCTGATCAGAAGTGACAAAATCATCATAGCAATTGATTTAAGATCATAGGATGGTGAGTTATATTTCTTTTCTCCAAACTCTCCTATTCAGATATTCATATATTTAGCACATATTTATTGAACACCACTCTGTGCCAGACACTGTGCCCAATATTGGGAACAGCACAGTGAACAAGATGTAGGTGGCCTCTGCCCATTGCAAGTTTACTGGCAGATGAGGAGGAGCGCTAATAATAATCATATTGATGGTCCGACATTCATGGATTGCCACTGTATTCAAGAAAACATGGGTTCCTTTACCATAGTGTGTATCGTAGGCTAAAGAAAATACTTTTAAAATCAAGGTCATCATTATTACAGCACTAAAACTTTAAATTATGGGGAAACAGCTGTTGGGGTAATATACCTATTCGCTTTAGTCTTTGAAAGAGATTTTCTAAATTGTCTCTCCAGTCTTTAATCACCACTTATCAAGAAGTAGACTGTATATTCTAGAAGAAAGATGTCTAGGGACAGGATGAACTTTTAGGCAGGTGGCCATTTGGATGCCATTGGTGGGGGGGTTGGGAGCAGAACACTTTCCCTGCTCAATTCAGACTCTTTCCCAAACATTTGGAGGTCCCTCAGCCCCCACTTCTAGGAAACTGAATATGGAGACTTTTCTCCAACATAAATTCTCTTGGTTTCATCGTCTTACACTTCTGTACTCAATGACTGCCTCTGTGCTTGAGCATAATGTAAATACTTCATTTGTTTAATAAATATCCCGAAATAGCCTCTTTGAGTTGTTACTAGAAGGGCACGAACCTTTTAAGTCACTTAGCCAGCACAGATCAACATTTAATGTCTTTAATGATGAGCGTGATCTTTTTTAGTGGCTGAAATGCTCCGTAATCAATGATGTGGCCCTGCCTGGAGGCAGGAGAAACTAGATAATGGGCAGAAAATGTCATGCCGGATTGGGCCAGTAATTTGAATCCCTGAAATCGGTATTAGTGTGGCAATTTATAGGAGAGCACTTTTTTCCCAAGGGTAGGAATAGCTCCCCAACATCCCTAATGTCCCTTGGTGATTTACGTATTATCGAACCCCTCATAAGCCAGTGTCTGTTCTCCGCCTGAACCCTCTGAGGCTCTTTGCCTCCCCCGCCCATGAAGGCAAATGCTGCAGCAGCTTCAGCACAACAGTCCCTTGTCTGCCAGTGATGCTTAGTGCTGGGGAGGAGGGGAGGAGCCCCTCAGGATCCTGGCACAAGGATGTCATAGGCAATTCGTGAGATCACCCTCTGGGGTATGTTTTCTTTTCTTCCCCCATCTTCCTACCAACTTTGAGAATTACTATAGGAATAGAAAACAAATTCTGTTTTCTAGCTGTCATATGAAGAAGCACTTCCAGGTTTCATTCCTTAAACTTGGAGTCCCTTGGTTTTATCCTAGGATTTCATTGATTTGACCATGATCACATTCCCTGTGCATTCCTAATTTTCTAAACTCTTGTGTGTGGCCCTCTGAACCTTCATCTCTTTAGACTGAAATTCTCTTGTCAAAAGCCCTCATGGTCATTCCCTTCGGGGTGACTTTTTGATTATAGGTGGACTTTATTAATAGAGTACTTCTCATAATTTGAGGGAATTGCTTCGTTATGAAATGTTATTCATTTTTTATGTTGTGTATTATTGTCCACAGACTCAGGTTTTAAATGCTAAGAGCATGTCGTAAACGAAAACATAAATAATTTATTATAATCATGCTGAACTAAGGCCAAATTTTCTATTGGCTCAGTGACGTGCATCAGTGAGAAATGGACCGATATGTAAAATCTTATTTTTCTCAAACGGATTATTTAAACCTAAAGTACAAACTGTTAAAAATCATAATTTTTATAAATTTCTGCACTCTCATTTAATGAAGAAAACCTGACTTCACAGAATTTAAAAATAATTTTCCTATAACTAAGATATATAGAGTAAATCACTCACTTACTGGTAAGTCTTTGCTAACATAGTATGAGAGAATCTTGCAGGATTTGGCTATGTCCCAACCCCTAGGGTGACTATAAGGTCCTGTACACTCCTTTGAAATGTTATGCTTTTAATTAGCTGGAGTGATGGAGAATCTTTGTATCATTATACTATTAATATTCCTCTGCCAGAACTCCCCATCACATCTAATTGCAAGGGAGGCTGGGAAATGTAGTCAAGCTACATTTCTAAGAAGACAGCGCAGTAAGTTTTGTTGAACACACAGCAGCCTCCTCTTGCCGGGGAGTCAAACCCCACCCATTCCAAAATGGATAGCCAGTTATCCCAGCTTCTTTTCCTGCCAATCTATTCCATCCCCAACACTTTAAAATGCCTCATTTGATCTTTGCAGAATTCCTATATATACGTTATTTCCGGACACTATATAATCCCTCTATCACATATTATTAAAAATATATCCTACTCAAAAACATTATATTATTAGAAAAAACAAGCATTATTTGACAATTGGTGTTTTCTGACTCCAAGGAAGTATGCTTTTAAAAAAAAGCAAGCTTCCTACCAAACAATGGCTAACAATGTAATTAGCAGGGCATTTACAAATGGCTTGATGTTTATAGTTCACATTTCAACTACAACTCTATTTGTTGCATTAGCAAAATGAAGCTCATTAAGTCTTATTCTTTTAGCCCATCTCTCCAAGCCTCTGAACCCACTAATACGCAGCTTTCTTGTCTGCAAGTATGTAATCTTTCCTACATTACACTTGAAAGTTCAGCTTATTCCTAAACCTCCAGTCAAGGATATGAACTTGTTGCTTTCAGAGAGGTCACATCTGTACACCAAGCCATTATGCCATCTGTTAAAGTGGTCAGGGTTCATTTTATTGCCTCCTTTGTGGAAGGACTTGTGCTGTAAAAGCGTGTGTTATTGAAAACATAATTTTCTTCATCATTATGCTTTCTTTCTAGCCAGATCATAACCTGCTAGAAATCTATTGAGCATAGAGTGAAAAGCTCTTCAGAATAGCTGTTCTTAAGAGATTAAATGATTGCCATCTCTGTCCCGTTTCTTTTATCTCATAATCAAGTTCAAGATGATACTGGATATCTCAGCTGAAGTGATTATATATTTGAAATAGAAATGGTTTTATCTCCATTCATATTTTACACTGTTGAAGGCAGGATCTTTTTTCTTTCTGTTTACGTTTATATATGTTTATGGTTCCTTATAACTGTCTGCAGGGTCAACTATTCAAACTGCTTTTTTAAAAAGGCTCAACATGGCTAACAGGAGTTAGGTTGCATTTTTAAATTTTCTATATACAAAGACATTAGTTGTATGACTAAGATCCAGCTTAGATTCATCAAAATTTGGAACCGGATCAAATCTTAGCAATCATCTAGCCCAACTATTCAACTTGGCAAGTGAGAGGCTTGAAATTCACAGCAGCTAAGAGACTTGCCCAAGGTCCCAAAGCTGGCAGCAGCCTGGCTACGATGGGAGTCCCCTCCTGGGCAGTTTCTGCTGGACCACACTGCCCCTGCCACGTTCAGAGTAGGCCTGTGGTAGTCACACAGCTATGGCAATGGGAGGAAGAACGGAAGATCCAGTGACCCAGAAGTATACGAAGCAGATTTGTTACAATGAGTTCAAAGATGTTCCCTTTGACTTTTTGTTCTTTATCCCGAAAGCTGTCGGATGTATGCTATTTTCTTACATTGCAGTTTCTCTTCCAGAGAATCAAACTTAGAAACAAGATCATATCCCTGTTTATTAGCAGCCCTGCTAAAACTCTTGAGAGAGTAGGAATATCAAACTGTTTCCTGGAAATGAGGCTTTGGGCTATATGTTGATTGCATTTATCTACAAGTAGTTAATCATCAGGCATACTGAAATACGATTCCTCATTCTTAAAACTTAGTAAATAGGAAAAAGTGAGTCATTATTTATGGTTAATCACTTTTGCCAGCTGTGACTGTATTTTACATCCATTTATCCGTTTTTGAAGAATTTATTCTGTCACTCACTAGGGGAAAAAATATTGGTCCCCTCAATGTCCCTTCTTCAGTACATTAAGAAGCACAATTAAGGCATCATAAACAGAACTTTTTGTTGGTTACAGCAAGTAAGTTTCTTCTTTAGAATGCAGAACTGAGGAAAATAATCCAGAACCCTGGGATAGTATCTAAGGAGAAATCTGAATTGTTTAGGATTTCTTTCAAAATGGAATAATCATTTCAGAAATACTCTATTTATTTAGTGTCCACTGTCTGTCTGTCAAGTTCCAGATATTGCAAGGTTTAGAAAAGATTTCAGACAGGATACCTTGTATGTCAGGAGGCTTTCATTTGCAAGTAGCAGAAAATCCATTTTAGACTGCCTTAAACAACACAGGGAATTTATTAGGTCGGTGACTAAGAGTCTTGACATAGGACAGGCTTCAGGCATGGTTTGTTTAGACTCCAGCTCACTCTGCTATTCTTCTGAGTCTTCCTCTCACTGTGTATGGCTCCATTCTCAGGCTGATAATAACACTGAAAACCGTGCACAAATTATTGCACCACTGGATCATAGAACTATTGTGGAAACTGCGCCCTTGTGGTAGAAAAAGCTATTGCAATACCAAGCCTCACCACCTGTGCATCCCAGATATCCGTACTGAGAGAGCTTTTCCTTTCTCATCTTGCAAACAAAATTCCTAGACTTCATTATGTTTGTACCAACTCTTTACCAATCAGTAGTGGCCAGGGAAGGAACACTATGTACTGGTTGGCTTAAGCCAATCCATCCTTGAACCAGTCCCTGTGGTAAGAAAAGTGGGATGACAGTGATTGGGTTAGGCCAGTCAGATCCCACTTATGGAGCTTGGGGTGGGGAATCTGTCCCACCCAAATCATACGGCTGCTGATAGCACAGAGCAGGTAGATGGATGGTGGGGAAATAACCAACAGTGTCTACTTCCTCGTTAGTCTAGTGGGCTGAGCCTAGTACTAATGAGGCCAAAGTTTTGCCTTGGATTGTATCATTCTTTCTTCCTGGTCTGGTCTGGGCATCCTTTTATCCTTCACAGTTCATCCTAAACAGCCAAGTCCACCACCTGCTCAAGTCAGGTCATAGCTGTACCTCTGAATCCAAAAGGACCCTGTAAGAATCTTATAGTCGGGAATGTATTGTCTTCACACTGAAGGAATACTTAAAGCCTAATAATACTATTTGTTGTTAACAGACTAAACATAATAAGGCATATATATTAGACAGTGAAGAGAAGACTGCTGCTATGTTTTTCTGGTTAACTGGCATTTTAAGTGCTTGGAACTTGGAACTTTGGAGCTCTTCTTAAAGGCAATATTTAATTTTGTCCAAAAAGCATTTTGCAAATAGAGGAACACTCTGATCTATTTCCAGTAGTGAGATCCCTTTTACCTGAATGAGAAGGCGTTGCTGATGGCAAGTTCAATGCTCTGTGTGAAGTTTATCTCTAAAAATAAACTTTCCACTATGACTTAACCTAGGTTCTTCCTGCAAGCAGAGCCTGAGCTGAGGACTCACTTGTGAAACAGAGAATGAGAGAAAACTAATGCAAGTGTTTGTCATCAAGTTCATTACTGTTCTGGGCAACTGGAGCGCCATCCCAGCCGAACTCCAGTGAGCCTGAAGAATGACCTCAAAGTTGTCTACCTGAGGGACAGAAGCAGGCAGCAGTCATCCACTGACTCCTCTGACCTCATCGGTCAAGGGGTGCCCCGGGAAGCCTTAACTCCTTTCTTCATACTTGGGATTGTGTGTGTGAGTGAGTGAGTGCCACCCCACGTATCAGAGCAGTCCCAGCAAACAGCAAAAGATACAGGGGTGGTAGGGTGCATCTGAGGTGAGGCATCCCGGCAGTGGCTGGAGCCCAAGAAGGGTGGAGAGTGCTTGAGGCTGGCACACAGGGAAGGGAATGCTTATGCCAAAGTCAGGTAGGAGCCTGGAGAAGACCAGACGTCATCTGCATATCTCTTTAGTCCTTCCCTTGCATCTGAATGGCTTTTCTTAACACATGTCTTTAAAAAGGTAAAATGAATAAACATATTACCAACCAAATTGCCGCAGAGCCCTGCAGGACTCCCATCAACAAAAAGGCAAGCACACCAGTGGAAAGAAGCAGCCGGCTCCTTGGAAGAGAAGGCTGCTTGGGGGAGAAGCTGTCATCATTACAGCTTCAATTGGCGGGTCCTCTCATCCACAGCAGGGGCTCCTTGCTTGGAGGGTAATTTTTACTCTCCCTGTTCAGTCAGTATGACAGCTTTGTCCCTAATGTAATGGCAGTTTTGACTTTAGTTCAAATTATTCCATAAAGAATCAAAGAGAAAGAGATTCTCTCTCCCTTTTCCCCGCCCCAAAAATTCCACTAAGAAGACTTTTCTCATTTAAGTCCTTGCCTCCACATTCAATTTCTCATTCATGTTTCAGGTGAATCAAATACGGCATCAACTTTCCAAACTGCATGTTATTATCACAGTGACTGAAAATAGTTATTGTCTGTCAGTGCGTTTGCTGGGAACACAGATATGTCTGGCACTGGCCCTGTTATCACCAGCAAGAGTGGGGTCTTCCCTGGGCTCAATTTAAAACCTTAGTGTCAGCAAGATGGAGTGTTGGGGTGATTATCTGAATAATCCATCCAAGAAACACATGTCTCAACTGACCCTGAAATCACTTGTTTAAAAAAAATGTCTTTAAAGCAATTATTTTAGTAAGTGTAGCTTTAGCTGGAATGTTCTGAAGGATTGCCTCAAACTGTGGTTCCTCTAGCTCAGTGGTTGTCAACTAGGGATGATTTTGTCCCCCAGGGGACATTTGGCACTTCCTAGAGACGTTTTTGGCTTTCACAATTGTGGGTGAGGGCTGGGGGAGGGTACTACTGACATCAAGTAGGAAGAGGCCAGGAATGCGGCCCCACATCCTATAGCACACAGCACAGTCCCCTCTCTGCTGTAACAGAGCAGCGTCTGGTCCAAAAATACCAATAGTGCTGAGCCTGAGAAACCCGGCTCTAGCTGTTGAGATTTAAACAATGTGAAATAAGGCTGCTTGTTAGGAAAATTCAGACTACAAAGAAAGAAAATATTCTTTCAGTTGAAAAAGGTATCGATGATATTAAACAATATTTTAAGAGAATTATCTATGACCCTACCATCTTCATAAGACCAGTTTCTGTTTAGCATATAACCTTCAACTTCTGCCCAAATGAATAGAGAAGTTTATAAAATTACAATTACGACGTATATACCATTTTGTATTCTTGTTTCCACTTAAAAATGTCACTTTCATAGTCTTTATGTCATTTTACTAGAGAAGAGTCTATTGTTTTAATATAATGGAATCTATTAAACCCTTCCCTTTTTATTTCTTTCCTTCATTTTTTGTTTAAAGTAATGTGGGTAAAAGCAAGTACTCCAGTCCGAAATCTGGCTTTGGAGGCCTGGGTATGGGACACTCTGGAATGATTTTACAACAATAACTATTCCCCAAGAAATAACTACCTTCAGAACATTCTAAGAAATTGTTGTGATGTAAATATTTTTGTACAAGAAACATTTCACTACTTACATATTTCTTAAAATTAAAAAAAACTTATGTTTCCCCTCTGCCCCTCAGAATGCATTAGAGCAACACTGTGGCCTAACAATAAAAGATGCACAGTGTGAAATCCTGGCTTCTTCAGGGTGGAGGCCTCTTTGCCTCTGGGGCAGGGAAACATGTAGCCTGGGCTGTTGAAGCCCACACAGCATCACCAAGAGGAGAAAACAGAATCTCACTGAACAAATCAGGATGTAAAAGAGAAAAATGCCAAAATTCATGCTGATGAACATAGTTATAGCCACTTTTCAATACAATGAATCAGAAAATGTTTATATTTTAACGTATATGAAAACTATTAGAATTCAGCTGGATAGACTGAGTCTAATTCCTGCCTGAAATTCCCTGTGTATCCTAGGGTCACCTGAGTCTTCCTGCACTTCAAAGTCCAGATAGTATTGCCTGGAAACCCAATCCCACACCTCGTGGGATTATTGAGCACTTGCCAAGATTCTTGCAAATTTCTGGAAGGCTTATGGCTCTGAGTTAGTTCTCATTTCTCTGGATTAATTCAGTTGATGGATCATCTCATCTTTCCCCACTTGCTTTTCTGGTCTACTGCACCTGGTCAGACAGATCTTATCTCCTAACTCAATCTTCAGCCCTTGACTCAACACAGATAACCCCCAAATTCACTATCCCCCCATAGTGTGTGTACACCTGTCACACCCCTTGGCGAAGATAGGGGAGAGATTATAACAAGCAACGCAAACAACTTCGAAGTACATAGTAAAACATAGCAGTTAATCAAAGGGCTTTTGATCTGTGCGCCATTGGGGACTTTCGTAACAGTGCTCATATGGCACCCCCTGTTCCTGCACCCTCTCTTAGCTTGCTTGTCATCCCCTTCCTCCAGATGGCCCTAAATTGTTCACACTAAGTTATACAGAGCAGGTCTGCTCTCTTGAGTCCCTACTTCCAAAATCAATTCCAGGTCTGCCTTTTGCATCTCAAAACAAACCAAAAAAGCCTTTAATTTCACTGGACCTACATTTTTAGAAGCAGTTATTGTTCATAGCAATTTATTTTCCTTTTGTACATCTGTGTAAACTTTAATTCCTTTGAAAAGCCAGTTCTGAAATATAAGCCTGTGCATATGTCTATACCTATATCCATGTGTCTAGTAGAAAAGCAGCTACTTAACTGGATTGAAGTACATGGTCTCCGACTACAGGGCAAGTTAGACGCTCACATATCCCGTGTTCTGCTTTGGCTCACAATTTCCCTCTTTTTAGCTCTACACTGTGCAGCCTGACATTCAAGGGATTCCTTCCATGCATTGCCCCACTTTTTAGCCTCATTTTCCAAAGTTTGTCTCTCAAGTGGTCTCTTCTGTGCTCATCTGTGTTTGCAGAATGTGGTTGAACATAGAGACCGTAATTGACTGACTTATGTGTCCCTGAGTGATGGGTCTGAGGTGGCTTCCTCCATGTGGTTCATTTCTCCAGCTAGTTTTTAGACTCTGTAAAGACAGCGATGCTATAGGCTCTCTCTTTAATCCCCCAGTACCTCCTGGGCGGTAATAGATTTTCCATAATACTGTCAGCTGTTTCCTCAGATTCGCTTATTCCACAAATTCATTCACTCTGCAGACATTCGTTGCCTTCTATGGGCTCAGAGGTGGGGACACAGCAGCAAATGAGACAAAGGTCTTGCCCTTCTAGGGTTTATTTCTAGTTGAGGTGTGCGGTGGTGGAATACTTTAGTGCTGCAGGTATGCTGGTGACACCAAAACAACACATTCTAGTTTCAGAACTACAGTAAACTCCTATTAGGGTTGAATGCTGTGAATGGAAACAATGACACTTGTTACCTAGTGACATGTTCGTCATCTCGGCACCAAGTCTACCCACCAGCCACAGCTGTTTTTTCTCACAGTGATTTGCATGTGGGTACTGTGAAATCTTTCTTCTTTAGAATAGTTCTGTCTGCAACAACAACAAAAAAAAAACAGTGTATGTTAGCTTTTGAAATGATAGGCCTGCAAGCTGGAAAAAATAATAATAAAAAAAAAATGATAGCCCTGAAACTTGAATTTCCTCTTCACTCTTGGTGAAATGACCACACCTGCTCATATGTATGTGATAAGGAAGAAAAGTCAGAAGACAAAGAATTTTTACCATGCCTCAAGCTAAATATAAACTGAAAAATATAAATGACACCCCTTGATTCATTATGTGAATAAAATGCCACTCCAAACCTAATGAATAAACTTTCCTATTTTAACACTTCCTGGTTGTACTGTGCCCCTTTTGTGATGGGAAGCTTTGGCAAAGACAGCAAGAAGAATTAGAAGCTAATATTAATACAATGACAATGAAGGTTATTAACTGAGAAAATCGGCAAAGGGATTCCCTTCTCTACAAGCACGCAGCATCTCGATAAGCAAATAAACATACACAAATATTATCAGAAGCAGTTTATTCTAAACATTATTTTTCTAGGTTATCCACTTAACTCACCCTCTGAGATTTATAGTTCAATCGTACCAGTTCAGAGTGGAAAGAAAAAAGGCCATTTATCTAATCCTATTCCTTGGGAAAAAATACTTAGGCAATATTAAGAATCTTCAATTATCTAATTTAATAAAAGGGATGATTTATAGTCTGTGGTTAGTAACATGTGATACTGATTATTTCTAATCCCTTAGAAGAGATCTGACATTATGCTTTTGGTCCTGTGTAGCATGAAATCGTCATGTATATTTTACCAAAAGAAGTTACAAGAATAATGGCCTCTGCAGTCTGTAGTCATTTTATACTAACACACTGCAACATGGTTTTGCCCTGGGGCAGAGAAGTAGGGATTTTTCTCTACTTCAAAAGAATGAAAAATTATCATCACTCTATCCAGAACCATTATAGACTTCAGAGACTTTGGCATGAAATATTCAGAAAGTTTATTTTAGAATTCAATATTTTAAAAGCCTGCTTTAAAACTATTACAGTGATTAGTGGCTCTCTTGCTTGGGCCAGTCTTCGTTTTAAAAAGTCCTGTGTCATGGTTGATACTATTTGTTGTTTCAGCAAAATATATTAATATATTAGCTACCTATACGGGATGCAATACATTGTTTTGAAATATCCCCCAAAGAGTAATTGTGACCACCACTGATCAGTTATCCTTACAAACACTTTTTAAGGAACATTTCTTTTACTGGTAACAGTTTGTATTGCTTATGCTGTGACTTTGTCCTTCTGACATGTGTTATCTTAACCACATGGAGTGGGTGCCATTTCTCTGCTCCCCGCTCAGGGAGCGATTCCCCTGTTTCAGCAGCTCTAGGGACAACAGGGACAACCCAGCTGAGGCCACTCACACCTTCAGCTCATATCTTCATCACTCTTTGTAGGAGTCTGAGAAGCTTATCGGGCATTGGTGAGGATGTAACAGAGCTTCCGAGGCCCTCAATGAAGCCACTGAAAACTTCTGGAGGGAGTGTTAGCTACGTGGGAATGGCAATCTGATCACTTCTCTCTGGACTAGCCTATTTGTGTAGGGAGGCAAGGTGGAATAGAGTGTAGAGCCCTGGTTTTAGAATTTAATGGTCCTGGTTTGAGTTCCAACACTGCTGCTTACTGGCAGTGTGATCTCGAGAAAACTGCTGAGCCTCCAGAGCCACCTTAAGCCTCAGTGTCTCTGTCGGTAAATTGGACCCATCCCAGCTGGCACAAAGATTCAGTGAGCCAAGGCATGTGAAAGCCGTGCTATGCGGGACGTCAGCCCTTGTCCCAGTCATTATTCTCTAGTCCCAAAATGTATTTCTTATCTCTTGTTTGTTTATTCCACGTTTCTGTTATGTGATGCGTATGTATTTTTTGATATATCCTAGAAAGACGCACAGGAGAACTAGAAAAACAATCATTCCTCTTTTTCTTATTTAACCTATGCATTTGGCTTCGTCCCTTTAAATATGTCAAATACATTATTTCTGTAGGTTTTAATAAACACCCTTTCTTTTCTCCTCACCTTATTGAGTAGGTATTCTCAGTGTAAGAAAAAAGCAGGCATCAATCTTGGCCTTCAGGTAAATAAAGTAGGTTCCTCTCTCACTCAGACATGCAAAGAAATACAGATTCTAATATGCTCGCGATGCATAGGCGCTGATGAGGATAATGTGTAAGTAGCTTTTTGTTTCATTTTCCAGGGAAGTAGATCAAGACTCAGATGGTCACGTCAGCTTTAGAGACTTCGAATATGCCATGAAGTATGGACAAAAGGAAGCTTAACCATTGTGAACTACATTTGGCAATTCTGGGGCGATCGTAATGTGTTTAAAGGTCAAACAGACTCCACTCTACTAATGATGTAACGCTACATCCTTGTGATTAAACTCTTAATCGTAACTTCTGGATGCTGATGATAGGCTTGCGTCTCAGAATCCCAGGGCCGGTCGGTACCGGAAGTCTCCCTCTGTGTGGCCACCAGCCAAGTCAGGCTGCCAGTGCTGGCACTGCCACCCCGTGGTCCCCCCCGCCCTTGACGCTTATCACCCCCCACACACAGTGAAGGCCGGTGCTCCACTGCAGCGTCTGCACCAGGCCCAGGGCGCCACTCATTCACTGCCCTGCGTCAGGTCCTGATTCTGCCAGCTCCTAATGTCTGGGGAGGGACAGCTTTTCCCCCCACCAGTGGTACCCTTTTCCTTCATTCACTCAACTTTGGTTAGACACAAAGCTGCACCTACAGTACTAAGAGCTCACTGTGCTCCTAGCAAGGAGCAGGACTTTGGGAAAACAGACTTAAGACCGCTCTAACATAATGTCCCGGAGTCCAAATTTTTATTGCAAAGTGGCCCCAGGCTGCGCAAGACACAGAAACCAGATTGAGTTAACACAAGCAACTGCTCTCCAGCTGTATAGGGAGGAAGAACTGAGTGCAGTAAGGGTACTGGGGCAAAAGACACATTCCCAGAACCCTTTAGGGCAGCCTGGGCCTGGGCTTCCTGCTGCAGAGAATTAAGCCCTGGGTTGCCCAGCTCCAGCTCTGGGTGTTTCTGTCCTGCACCCGGAACCTCAGCCACCACGTGGTCATGTCCTCCAAGCTCCGCCTGTCCCTTGGGGCTCTGGTGACTGCTGTACTGGAGCAGAAACACTCGGCATTTATTTAGAGTAATTCCAAAATACTGGTATCAAGTCTAACATTTTATTTGTAAGTGTTCAGAATGCATAACATTAACAACATTAGTAAAACAATATTTAGTGTACTTCACGTTTTAAAAGTGTTAAACGTTTAAAGGTCAAGTAAAATGTAAATTTGTTAAATAGAAGCATTAAACAAGCAGGATTCTCATCCAAAGTATTAGCAAAAAACCTCAGTAAAAATAAAGTTTTAAACTGTCATAAGCAAGAGGAGCCTAAGGAGACGTGACAGCTAAATTGGGATCCTGGATGGCATCATAGAGCAGAAAAAGGACATTAGGGAAAAGCGAACCAAGTGTGGACTTTAGCTAATATTAAGGTATCAGTACTGGTTCCATACTCATATGGCACATTAATAACAGGGGAAAGTGGGTGAGGGGTATATGGGAACTCTCTGTTCTATTCTCAGTTTCTCTGTAAATCTAAAACTATTCCAAAAATAAAATAACAAATCATAATGTTAAAAAATAAAGTCGTATTCAAAAACTAATGAGCTAAACTTTATCTAAAATAAAGAAAACATTGAAAATCAAGTACAAATAAAATATTGTTTCAACAACAGGGTGGATCAATGGTGTCATTGAGTAGTGTTTGTGTTTTTGCACAAATTGTTCCAGTTGATGAAAAGCCCTTTCTGCCTTTGGGCAGAGTTTTGTTCAGCAAGTATTTTCATCATAAATTGGATCATTGAATCCTTGATCTTGATCTCAAAACATAAATGATACAGATTTTAGATTTTTAAACTATTAAAATTCGAGTAATGCAGCAACCAAGTGGCGTTATTCAGTAATCACCAGAACGCCAAAACCTCGTATTGTGGTCACTGCTTGGACTTCATTTCTCCTGGGAAACATGACGAGGGAAGGGGAGGATCACGTCCCACAGCTGATGTGGGAGGCAAGAGGCCAGGCTGGGAAAGGCTATTGGGCAACTCCCTTGGCCCTGGATTAGTCAAGACTCTTTTTGGTCTCAATGGCAGAAACCTACCCAAACTAGCTTGGACTGCCAGAGAATTTACTGGAAAACACAAGGCTAGCTTATGGAGCCTGACACAGAGACAGTGGTGGTGCTGGGTTCCAGGATAACTGGAACTAGCAACACAAGCACCTCCAGACTCTGCCTCTCTTCCATCGTCACTGGAACTGGCCCATGATCCATTCAGTTCCAAGTCCAGAGACCCCAGGCAGAGGCTCTGGCTGGGCCCCTGGATCAATCAACTGTGGTTCAGCCAGAAGTATGACCACGGCCACTGGGGGCTCACTCCAGTGTTCCAAGGGTGGATCATGGAGGGGGAAGCTGGTGAGATCTGGGCAGCAATTCCATCTTCTTCCTCAGAAGAAAAGAACATGGCTGGTGCCCGGTCCAGGAGGGAGCGCAACCCTAGGGTTTGCTGCTTGGGAGGATCCAGGCTGTCAGAGCAAAGACAGAAAGAAAGAGGGAGAATGAGAAGCTGCTCATGTCACCTCCCCTTCTTACCACTTGCCCTAGACCTGATCCGATTCCTCATGCCATGAGCTTTCCCCCCCAGCTTCTCACTTCCAGATCCCAGGTGCTACCCTTGTCCACATGCTACTGTCTGTGCAGAGTGGCCTTGTTGATCTGGCCTCAGCTGAGCTGCCCCAGGATGGGCATCTCTGCAGGCTGATCAACTCAGGCTCTACCCTCGGAAAACATCAAGAGTCAGACGTGGCAGTGCCCCCAGGTGGCCAAGCAAGGGCTCTGCCTCAGGAGCAAGTGGCAGACGTGAAGTGAGGCAGCTGGTTTGCATCGAGAGCAGAGCACAGAAAAATAAACACCAACAGGGCAGCAAGAAAGGAGACAGAAGCCCTATGGTGCTTGGTTTCTGGTTAAAGCTTGTGCTCAAGGGCCAGTCCTAACCCTCTGGGTCCTGTGAGGTAACCCTGTATCCTTCCAATAAATCCTGCTGCTCAAGCCAGCTGGAGTTGCTTTCTGTGATTTAAAACCAAGAGAATCCTAACTGTTGTAAGCATGGAGCCAACGACGGAGGCCCAGGCAGCAGTAACATTATGGGGCAGCAGAGAAGAGTCTTCTAAAGAGACTAAGAAGAGCAGTTGAAGATGGAAGAGGAAGTTGTTGCTGCTTCTCTCAGCGGTGCCCTGCCACTACTTGACCTCTCACTGTAACCCAGCTCCAGTCTTCTCTGTTGCAACAGCTCTCAGAAGTGGTTACCAGTGAGCTACAAATGGCCAAACCCAACAGGCCCTCTCTGACCTCATTGCACTTGGTCCTTCCCCTGGGTCTGCCCTGACAGCTGTGCCTTTGAAATTTTTCTCTTTTAGCCTCTATGACGTGGGTCGCTCATGGTATTTCTGTGCCCATTTTTTCCTACTGCCTTTTCCTGTTTCCTCTTCTACAGCCATCCCATAGTGCTAGTATTCTCCAAGGTCCTGTAATTGGCCAATCTTCTTGATCAACACATTCTCCAAGGATGATTTCACCCACCTCCGAGATTTCAGCTATCATCTTTATGAGTATGACTCCACAAACAAGTCTTTAGTTTTGACCTCTGTTCAACCCCAGACCCATGTTTTCATTTGCCTGTCGGACATTTCCACCTCGATGCAAACGCGATGAACTAAAATCAGATTGGTTCCCCTCATTTTCGAAATTGGTTTCCCATTTTGTGTTTTCTATTTCTCTTCATAGCAACCAACCTGTCCTCCGCCCAAAGCTGTCATCCAAGCCAGCTGCCACAGAGTTCAAATCTCCCCTACCTTCCTTAGCTCGGACATCCAGCCAGTCACTGCATCCTTCTAAGCCTGTGTCTGTAAAACATTCATGACATTGTCTTCCATTCCCTCCCGATCTCTCTGCCCATGCCCTTATTCTCCCTCCAATCCTTCCATCCAGTAATTTGTTCTTCTGTCGTTCATATAAAAATGAGTAAAAGATGTGCAAATAACAAGCAGGCCCTGCTGTCAAGAAATTTTAGTCTAGCCTGTCCATTATCTTCCCAAAGCACAGACAAAATTACTTTTTCTCTGCTCGAAAGCTTTCGGTGGCCACATTTTCTATTGGACAATGTCTAAACCTATAATATACCATTCAAAGCCCTCTGTAATCTGGTATCGATTTCTATTTTCAGTTTCATTGTGCACAACTACCTCTACAATACCACCCACAACCAGGTAAACTCACACATACACACGGCCCCTTCACCCAAATACACCAAGATAGCAATAGATCTTTGCCCCAAATCGAAAAGTAGCAATCCTGGAATTAACATGTGATGAGTTAATAGGAAAATGCCACCATAAAATAATGAAACTCATTTTAAAAAACATGTTGGACCACCTTCATCCTAGGGAGTATTTTTCCTCTCACAGTTGTCACCTTGGGAAGGGGCAAAGGGAACTAGTTATGCTAGGTATTTTGTATATTTTATTTTATTCTTGAAACCATTGCAATAAATATTAGTCATCCTCTTTTATAAATGAGGGAACCGTCTCAAAGCGTCTAAATAGCTTGACTCAAGCCAGGTGATGGGGATGGGTGGAGAGTGTTGGGGTGGTGACACAAACCCGTCAACCTGACTAAAAACATATGCCTTTCCTCCTATGCTACGTTACCTCCCGTGGGAAAATCATCTATGACATTGGTTCCTATTCAATGGTCACACTTTGTTTTCAACCTAACATGAATTTACCCAGATTCATTCACCAAGTCAAGCCTCTAGCACATAGTAGGTATTAAAAATGAATTCCCATCTTATGTATCACTAAACTTAGCCAAAATTACATTGGGTTATTCATCAAATACACTTTCAAAAGACCAAGATTAAAATGTGCTGCAAGCTCTAAAGGCAACACTCAAAATGTAGTTTTAGGAATGCTCTGAACAACGGAAGCATCTGTGAGATAGGTGTGCATTCTCATTGGGCAACACTCACTTAGGTCTGCAAATTCTCTCTACTTGGTATTCCCACTTCACTTACAGAATTGTAATTTAGGATTAATAAAAACAAACTGTTGGCTACTTTCCTTTTTCTTAGCTTGTGACTTTTGAGAAATTTATTTGGAACTGCAGAATTAGGCAGTTAGAAAACACCATACATGCACTCACACACACACACACACACACATACACACACATTGAAATTCAATGCCATTATTAATAGCAGCTCACAAAGTAACCTTTCTTACAAAACAAATTTAAATTGGATTGGCCACCTGAATTGAAAAATAGCTTAAAACAATTTAACATAATAAAAAGTAGAGTGCCCAATCTAAATTTCTCTTAGGTTATTAAGTTGATAAAATACTCAGAAATGTGAATAAAAAGAACATTATTCTAACTTCAGAGAAAATGCAGATTAATTTATATGAAAACATAAACTGAAATCCAAATATACTCCTTATTTTATGCATTACTGATCCTTGGGGGAAAAAACTTGAAATAAGACCAAAACAGTTAAGTCGGCTAAAGTATGTGACTTCAGAAAGAGCAATTCCAATAATATTGAATTCATAGGGGAAAAAACTTGACCAAGGGGCTGGAAATATATCATGTATATTGTCATAGCAACAGTCATTGTAAGGTAGAAGTCAGGTTTGAACATCTTTTTTATTTTAAATAAGGAAGCGAGGTTTAGTTTTATTAGAAATAAATTTTACAAGGTCAAATGTGTCAGAGATAGTGCTTGAATCAATTTCTTTACTGAGCTTTCTCTATTACTACTTGTATTGGACTACTCATGGGATAAGATTTGTTCATTTTTTTCTTCTCTCCTTCCTGCCTTTCTTCCTGCTACCCCTATCACATCCATAAATAGAATTACGTACAATCAGCAAGAAAAAAAAAATCAAACAACTCCATTAAAAAGTAGACAAAGGACATGAACAGAAACTTTTCAAAAGAAGACAGACTAATGGCCAACAAACATGTGAAAAAATGCTCAGCATCTCTAATCATCAGGGCAATGCAAATCAAAACCACAATGAGATATCACTTAACTCCAGTGAGAATGGCTTTTATCAAAAAGTCCCAAAACAACAAAACAACTGTTGGTGTGGATGCAGAGAGATAGAAACACTCATACACTGCTTGGTGGGACTGCAAACTCGTACAACCTCTGTGGAAAGTAGCATGGAGATACCTCAAAAAGCTTAAAGTAAAACTAAAATTTGATCCAGCAATCCCACTACTGGGTATTTACCCAAAGGAAAAAAAAGACATTTTATAAGGCCGGGCGCGGTGGCTCACGCCTGTAATCCTAGCACTCTGGGAGGCCGAGGCGGGCGGATTGTTTGAGCTCAGGAGTTCGAAACCAGCCTGAGCAAGAGCGAGACCCCGTCTCTACTAAAAATAGAAAGAAATTAATCGGACAACTAAAAATATATAGAAAAAATTAGCCGGGCATGGTGGCACATGCCTGTAGTCC